>JAQJVL010000042.1:3575081-3730081 GCA_035578905.1 Stictocephala bisonia | reverse complement strand
TTGCACTATATATGTTTTGTCTAATGAGCAAAGAAATTAATAATTTCACTTTGGGGAAGTCCAAGAAATGTACTCCTTTTATTATTAGATAATTTTGGGCATGTAGATTCCAAACTTTCTACATTCTAAACTGTTCTTTTACTATCCGAATCACGTAAAATGTATATTTTCTTTCTCTTGTGCAATAATATTTGTTATTCTTTGTATATTTTTGAAATTTGTTAATGATGGAGTATCAGATGAGGGAAACAAAGGTAATTGGACATTTGCCATCATTACGTGAAAATTACCAATCACGACGTTTCGATTTGGTAAAACCCAAACCTTTTTCAAGTGCTAAAAACTAAATTACATCTACACAAACATGTTATAACACTACGTTCTTAAACTAATAAACTTATCTACTTTAATAATTATCTACATTTCAACCTAGATCCTAGAATGGGGTACAACAATGTTAACAGGGTTAAATAAATATAACCAATTAGGCGCTGTCAAGGTCACAATATCAACAAAAAAATATTAAAACACAATTAAAATTAATATTCAAATCAGACTGAAATAAGGTTACTTTAACTAATCATAAATATATGGTACCTGAAAAACACTATTAATTTAAAATAACATTCGACATGCACAAAAATGATATATATGACTCGGAAGGACTGAGACTACTATTACAATTACATTTTAACCTGAAAAGACAACAATTATTAGGAATAAAACAGTACAATAATCAAATATTACAAAAATGATGGTCTTACGACCCGCAGTGACGATGGCGTCTAGACGTTCCAGGCACGAAGTGAGGAAGATACAATCCAAATGCAGTGTCTACGAAGTTCCCTCCAAGGTGATAAAACACGGGGACAAGATAAACATACACACTACACTTCACAACAACCTTACACAGACTGACAAGGTCAGGGACGTACGCTCCGATATCGCCAAAAATGCGGTGACTCAGGTACGGGGACGTAGACTCATGGGGTGTTTGATTGTTGTAGGTGCAGTTGGTGTAGGATTCTGGTTAGATGATGTCATGAGTGTATTGAACTTTTTATCAAGTGTGTTTTTAAGTAAAGGAACCCACATGGGTCTAACTTCTATGCTACTTTGACTGATTACTTGTTCATTATTTAGTTTCATAAAGGCACCTTCGATGAATTTACGTTTAAAAAAATGTGGTTCCCTGTGAAGTATTTTAGTGTTATCCCAGTTAAATCTGTGTTCATTGTTCCAGGCATGTTCAGCTAATTTAGAATGTGTAGTGTCACCTTTTTTAATGTTATTTTTGTGTTCTTTTAGCCTAACTTCCAGTGGTCTCTTTGTTTCCCCTATATATTTTTCATTGCATTCACAAGTAATGCAATATACTACATTTTTGGAGGATTGCTCCTCATTCTTTGGTTTAGTTTTAGTTAAAGACTGTCTTAATGTGTTTTGTGTGTTGAATGATGTTCCGAATTTGTATTTCCTAGCTATGCGTCTGATTTTTTCTGAAAGGTTAGGCGTATATGGAATGGACATGAATGCTTTAGGCTTTTCTGTGTCAGTGGGTGTTTGTTTGCATTTTCTTATTTGTTTGCATTTGTTTATGAGAGACTGAGGGTAGCCATTGTTTATTAGATCTTTGGAAACATTTTTTAGTTCATTATCTAGTTTAGTTTTGTCTGAGCATATGGCTCGGGCCCTATCAAAGAGAGAGAAGGCTACGCCTTCTTTAACAGTTTGTGGGTGGTTAGAATTGAAATTGAGGTATTTGCCTGTGTGAGTTTGTTTTCTGTAGACTGACGTTTTAACGCCGTGTTTTGTTTTTTCTACATTTACATCCAAAAATGATAATTTATTGTTTACTTCTTTTTCCATGGTGAATTTAATGGTGGGTGAAACTTTGTTCAAGTGTTTTAAAAAGTCTTCAAAATTTGGTTCACCGTGACTCCAGCAGACAAATGTGTCGTCCACGTACCTAAGCCAAACCTTAGGTTTGAGATTTGAGGAAGCAATTGCTTGTTCCTCAAACTCTTCCATGTAGATATTGGCGAAAATAGGTGATAGTGGGGAACCCATTGCCATACCATCATCCTGGCGGTATATTTGACCTTCTATTTCAAAGTGATTACATTCAGTGCAAAGCTGTTGTACCGGGTCTTTTGACCGGTACATTTCGATTTTTTTGTCGTTGTCTGCCAGGCTGCCTGAGATCGCTCATGCCCTGCGATTCGCGTAATTTGGTGGCTGTTGGCCCGGATCCGTTCGTTCCGTGTTCCGGCCTTCGTCTGTCAGGTTGGCCATCAGTCTAGATTGTTCTAGTAGAGTTCTACTCGGCCGAACCTCCTTACCATGCCAGGCTAAGGCTCCGAAAACTCCAGGGTCCTTGAGTGGAACTTTCTCCCTCGGCCTGCCGTCCGGGGATGTCAACCATCCACACTGCCAGCCTGGCCTGAGGACCATGTATAGAGGCCATTGGCGACCCTGCTGCCCCACCTACATCTTTGGGTATGAGTCTTCTGTCCTCAGGTCAGTGCTTTCCATCTTGTTTTCCCGGCGGCTGAGTTGGGGGTTGATAATACAGAAAAAAAAGAAGAAAAAAAAAAACGTTTGTGGAACTTTATGTGGCCTAGGCCTAAAAGTTTAAAGTGATTTTATACCACAGCCATTGGGGACTTATGTATTTTTTTTTACTAAAGAAAAAATAAACTTTTAAAATACAAAAAGAACTTAGTGTTAATATTTATTGTTATTTATTTTTAATTAGTTTATTTTCTTGTTACATTTGTTTAGATTTTTATATTTGTTAGGTCCCCATTGTTAAATCATGTTATTATTTATTTATATGTTTAGGCCTAGTTATTGTTATTTATTTTTTTGTTAAGTGTATTAGGGGTGTTTGGAAGTGAGTTTTTACTCAACCGGTACCGTGTTATATTTTCTTTTAAATTGTTTAATTTTTAAACTCACCAAAAGGGGATTATTGTGCTTTTGCTTAACTTCTAATTCGGAGCTGCCCAGGGATTCCGGCTTACTCCCTGGCCCGGTGGAATTATGGGATTTGGGCTAAATTGCCGGTTTAATTGTTGTTTGCCAGAAGTTTTCTAAGTTTTCACTTTTATTTGGGGCTTAAAATTGTCTTACGTTTTGGGTGTCTCTGGCTAGGCTGCAGATAGGCCATATTTTTGTTAATTGGTAATTTTGGTATTTGTTGCGTTTGTTGTTTTTTGTTTTCATGATAATAAAAATTATCATGAAAACAAAAAAAAAAATATATTAATTACTCAAAACGGCAGAAGGCCACAATATTAATTCGTACTTAAATAAATAACAATTAACACTAAAATTAACAAGATAAGACACAAAAGCTACAAAAACAACAAACGCAACAAATACCAAAATTACCAATTAACAAAAATATGGCCTATCTGCAGCCTAGCCAGAGACACCCAAAACGTAAGACAATTTTAAGCCTCAAATAAATGTGAAAACTTAGAAAACTTCTGGCAAACAACAATTAAACCGGCAATTTAGCCCAAATCCCATAATTCCACCGGGCCAGGGAGTAAGCCGGAATCCCTGGGCAGCTCCGAATTAGAAGTTAAGCAAAAGCACAATAATCCCCTTTTGGTGAGTTTAAAAATTAAACAATTTAAAAGAAAATATAACACGGTACCGGTTGAGTAAAAACTCACTTCCAAACACCCCTAATACACTTAACAAAAAAATAAATAACAATAACTAGGCCTACACATATAAATAAATAATAACATGATTTAACAATGGGGACCTAACAAATATAAAAATCTAAACAAATGTAACAAGAAAATAAACTAATTAAAAATAAATAACAATAAATATTAACACTAAGTTCTTTTTGTATTTTAAAAGTTTATTTTTTCTTTAGTAAAAAAAAATACATAAGTCCCCAATGGCTGTGGTATAAAATCACTTTAAAATTTTAGGCCTAGGCCACATAAAGTTCCACAAACATTTTTTTTCTTCTTTTTTTTCTGTATTATCAACCCCCAGCTCAGCCGCCGGGAAAACAAGATGGAAAGCACTGACCTGAGGACAGAAGACTCATACCCATAGATGTAGGTGGGGCAGCAGGGTCGCCAATGGCCTCTATACATGGTCCTCAGGCCAGGCTGGCAGTGTGGATGGTTGACATCCCCGGACGGCAGGCCGAGGGAGAAAGTTCCACTCAAGGACCCTGGAGTTTTCGGAGCCTTAGCCTGGCATGGTAAGGAGGTTCGGCCGAGTAGAACTCTACTAGAACAATCTAGACTGATGGCCAACCTGACAGACGAAGGCCGGAACACGGAACGAACGGATCCGGGCCAACAGCCACCAAATTACGCGAATCGCAGGGCATGAGCGATCTCAGGCAGCCTGGCAGACAACGACAAAAAAAACCAAATGTACCGGTCAAAAGACCCGGTACACTGTAAAAGTTCCATTATTACGTTATTTGGCAGTTTGGTACGTTCTGAAAGTTTAGTGTCTTGGTTAAGCCTGTTTTCGATTATTCTTAGAGTTTCTTTTACCGGAAGATTAGTGAACAAGTTAACTACATCAAAACTTACAAGAATGTCATTATTATTTATGGTCATGGTTTTTGTCATTTCAGTGAATTCTTTTGAATTATTTACGTGTGATGTTGTGTTGTTAGCCAAAGGAGTGATTATTGGAAGGAGAAACTTGCATAATTCACGGGCAGGAGAATCTCTGGAGCTAACAATAGGTCCGCATAAGGGAATGTTAGGTTTGTGAATTTTGGGTAGGCCATACGTGTGTGGTGTTTTGGAGTGATGTGGTGTTAGCCTACTACGTAATTTATCGGGCATGTATTTTTTGTGTTTTCTAAGGGTTTGTTAAATTTGATTCAATAATGATGGCAAATGTCCAACTACCTTTGTCTCCCTCATCTCATTCTAATTAATTGTTGTATAGGGTCCGGCAAAAATAACTCCCCGATTAGAAAGTAATGTTAAGCAGACAAGAGACGGGGCAGAGTAGTGGGGGGCACGTACATGAGCAGCTGCATACGTGTTGTTTTCAGTATACACCATGGCGTGGTCGGGTGAACATCGGGTGTTTGCTGTGGAACAGTTTCTTCAAAATTCACTCAGTGCGCCTTCCGTGTTCGCTTTGCGCTCGGACAACAGGACCCTGTTCCCGATAAGAAAACAATTTATTGTTAGGTTTCTAACTTTCATGAGACTGGTTCCGCATTGAAATGGAAACCACCCGGTTGACCACAGACTGCAACATAGCTAGGAAATGTTGATGCAGTTAGAGCGTCAATTGAACAATCTTCTCAACGATCCGCTAAAAAACATGCGGCAGCATTACGATTATCTGATCGAAATGTGAAAAGGATCTTGCATCGAGATTTAAAACTGCATCCTTACAAAATTGTTGTTGTTCAGGAACTGAGTCAAAGAGACTGTGGTATCCATGTAACATTATGCCAAGACCTTCTTCGGAACATTCACCCAGAAGATGTGATTTTTTCTGAAGAGGCACACTTTCACCTTTCCGAAGCTGTGAACAACCAATATTGCAGGTTCTGGTCTAAACACAACCTCCAAGTACACTCCATAGCCCCAAAGTAACAGTATGGTGTGCTGTTTTTAATCCGGGAGTGATTAGTCCGTACTTTTTCGAAGGAAATGGTGGGATAACCGTAAATAGTGAACGGTATTGTGCAGTGCTCTGTGAGGTCCTCAAGTCTAACTTAAGGGAGCTTTTTGATGACATTGAGGATGTGTGGTTCCAACAAGATGGTGTTACAGCCCACACAGCGGGGTTGTCACTGGCACTGGTGAAGAAAATGTTTCCTTGGACACGTCACTTCTTTGTGTGGTGACATGGGCTGACCACCACGTTTGCCGGAATTAACGCCCTGTAGTTTTATTTCTCTGGGAATATTTAAAATCCAAGGTTTACGAACATCATCCTCCAACTTTACAAATCCTAAAAGAAGTGATAACACGAGAAGTTGAAGCCATTCCACCTGATATGACTCGTAAAGTAATAGGGAACTTCAGAGAACGACTCAACCAGTGTGTCAACAGTGTGGGAAACCATTTTTTTTTTCATTTCATTTATTCATACCAACAGTTTCCCATTTTTTACAAACAAATTTACAAAATTGGTTACATCATTAGTTAACAACTAATTATATTTTTGATTTAGGTCTAAAATTACAAAATATAAGTAGAACATTTTTACATATAACAATTTCATGTAAATTGTTATATGTAAATAATATAACAAAAATACATGTCATACATTAAAGTTCAATACTAAAGAGATCATGTCAACATTATTATTTATAGAAAAATCTTATACCTGGCTTTGTATGAATTTAAACACTTCTTTTTTGAAGATTTGCATTGATGTATCAAATAAATTTGAGAGATGTATTGTTTAAAAGGTAAAGTAATGGTACATATTCTTAAACGGCACAATCTTTACTTTTAGTTAATAAAAATAGAAACTTCCCATCTTATTTAGTTTTTTTTTTTTTTTTTCATTAGCTTCTCTAATAGGGGAGGTTTTTCTGCCGGAGCCTGTATTATATACTTCCTAGATGACAAATTATTCAGTACAAGGTGAATATTACTAAAAAAAACTGACCGTCAAGGCCAGGATTTAAATCAGCGCTAAATACACAATAGACAATAATTCTTTATTCACATTATCATCAAGAACAGTATGAATAGAATAAATAATATTGTATTTAGGAAGTTTAATCTACACAATGTTTCGAAGAAAACTACCAATCATTAATAACTAACTATTTACTAAGCTGAACAAGCTATTTCGTCATAGATTTCATCAGTGGCGTCATAGAACCTTTTTTGAGATTGGGATTATTATCGATATTTTTAAGTTTTCTGGAAATATTCCTGTTATGAATGATGAGTTGATTAAATGCAAGAGAGGTTTCAATAAAAGATGTTTAGCTTGCTTAATAATAAAAAATGGGACATCATCGTACCCAAAGCTTAATTAATTTTTTTAACTGGAAATTATTTTATCAAGGGTACCATACTCTATTGTCTTACATTTAAAAACTGATTTGATATCAATGGAGTCATCTGAACATTTTTGGGAGCAAGAGTTTTTTTATTCTGTTTCAAAGTAATTTTTTACAAAGAAATTTATAAAAAGTTTGCTTATTTTATCTGGGTTAGTGGAATATTTTCCCCTGTATTCCAGTGATAAATGATCAAATTACTTATTTTTAGCTCCAACTTCTCTATTTATGATTTTCCATGTTTCTTTGACAACATTATCTGTCGTTTGAATCATAAAATATTTTTTTACTTTGAAATAATTTTGATTTAATCAGTTTGGTCTGTATTTTTATATTGGAATTACTTCATTATTTAAAAAGTTTAAGCGTGTTATCTGATATGAGCTTATTTTATGTTCTGTAAGAATTATTAGTTCTGGGTTTAATTCTTTTAAAGTTATTTCTTATAAATCAATTGCAGAAGGGAGGTGTCTAATATTTTGATAAAATATCTTAATAATATTTCTTATAGTTAAAGATGAATTCTTTTTGTTGGACTTATTTCTAAAAAAACTGTCATTTATGGATGTAAACTCTGTTTCTATGATTGCTTCTTCACTTGATACAAAACCACAATCATTACCACAAACATCACTACTGTCAGATTGTGCCGCGGTTACAGTTGTGGAGACAGGTGATGTATGAGCCTGTTTCATCGCTGTTCCAACTGGCCTCGCCTTGGCTGGTATGGCTGGACGAGTGTAGGTTGCAAGGGGGCTAAGTCTCAGTAAGAGTAGCTTTCTCTATTTTTACAGCTGATCACTAATATCTTGGCACAGATGCTCCTTGAATGAAAGTCCTTTATTTAAAAACTGACTTTTCTCATTGAACATAACAATGAATGAAATATCTTTTTGTTAGTAATGGTTTTAAGTGTTTACTTTATATTTATTAACTAATATTTTTGAATATGTTTTATAATCACTGATTTATTAATATTAATTAATTTATTTCCAGAATACTACTCGTATTAACAACGGATCAACAGAAAAATTACAGTATTAACATAAAACATAATTAATTTTACCTTTAAGGAGGTTTTTAAATAATATCATAGTTGTTTTGTAAACAAAACACCTATCAAATTGACAGTATTGGACATATGCATACTCCTCATAGGTGAAACATGTGGTTGGATGCACAGTAACTACAAGTTACCGTGGTTAGTTGTTGTCAGCAACAATATGGCAACACGCCTAAAATGTCATTGGACTATTTTGATGCAGTTTACACTAGTATAAAATAAATTTATGTACAACAGAGTTTCGTATTTACACATTTTGAGCAGAATATATAATATAAATTTAGTTTTATCTTGGTATAAATCCTTGTGAATCATAGTTAAGACAATTTCAAAATTGATACTAAGACATTTTTGAATGCATTAAAGGAACATTTAATGTGTCAAGTAGTCTTATAATGAAGTACCGCATAATAATTCGGCAGAAATGTTCAATTTCTTTTTGTTCTACCTCTTCATAACTATCTAAATTAAATTTTGTTAAGACAATCTATGTAATTTTTGTGCTATGAAATAATTAAGCCCGACCATTTGTATGATTAATTGATGTATGATTACTATCAATCTGTGTTTTATTGACATTTTAGACTAACACTTTTTTAATGTAAATAATATCTTGTCTGTTTTAGCTAATTAATAAATTTGACAGCCTACCATTTACAAAAAATGATGAGAACTTTGTGGAAGCATTCGCCATATTTTGTGGAATGGGCATTCACAACACTCACATGTAAGAGATTATTGTTCACATGTAATTATGATTGAAAAAATGTTAGTTTTTAATATTGTTTTAGTTAAAACACTGCAATGATCCGGACTATCCTAATTTGGCTTTTTGTGATGAGATTAGACTCCTTAACTTGAACTCTGGATTTGACATAAGCCCAGTGTCTATTCGTTTTCACGTGTAGGTTGCTCCAATGGCAAGCAACTAGTCATTAGTTGTTCTGTAATCATCCTTAAATAATATTTTTAGTTCAGAAGATGAAATTGAAATAATTATATTGTATATAAGATTATTCGAGATGGTTCACGGTTTAATTTTATCTATTTTTAATTGAATAATAATGTGTAATATTTAAGCAGAACAATTATGTAGTTGTGGTACTCACGTTGGTTTGCTACCCTAGTTCACCCACTTCAAGACCTCACATAGTAAGGATGGGATATCGAAAGAAAATATTGTATCCATAATATGGCTATTAATATCATATTGAGATCAAAATATCGATATTTGATAATATCAATATTTTGACTGTCTAACAAGTACAACAGATACTCTATCCCTATACAGGGGTGGCGTGACAGTACATTTATACACTAACTTTTCTTAATTGTTTACTTGTAAATTATTTGTTCATTAAATGCCTTTGTTCCTAACTGTAAATATTACTTATATTTTCAATGATAGTTGAAAATTATTCTTTTCATTATATTAATGAAAATTCTCTATTTTGGGAAGACTGGTATTGTAGTTAAGTTTTGAACAATGGTGATTTGGGATCTTGGTTGGCAACACTGTTCGATTTCGTGATTAACATTAGGCAACGGCGTAGTCTGTTATGATGGCCGGTGAGGAGAAATGAGTGAAAGTACAGGGCCAGGACGGCAAATTTCAAAGGCGTGAGCTAACCCTTGTCATAAGCCCTGACTTAGCCCAGTCTAAAGTCATTCCAGTAATCTAGTACCACTCCAGTCTTTGTTTGTCTCGTAATATTTTACATGATTTTTAACAAATAATTCATTTTGTTTTGAATTAGATTGTGTTTTCTTATGAAACTCGCATTTTTCACTTATTTAATAACTAATAACTGTTAGCTCTAAGTTCAACAAAATCATTGAAAATATTATGATTATAAAATGTTATTTTGAAGGTACATTTAAATAAATTTATGTAAGTAATTTAAATAATCAGGTATAAGTAAATAATTTTTCAAACCAGTTTTAACAAAATATTTTATAAAATATCAAGTAAAACTCTTGAAATTAAAAATGTTGTAAAGACCGATATTACCAACACAAATATCGATACCTCGATATTATCAAATAAAGAATATCGATAACAAAATATCAGATATCGAAAACAAAATATCGATATCCTCATCCCTATCACGTAAACAAAGGAGTAATCCCCTCTCATTTTGACGTGGTAAATTTAGTTTGGTAAGGACGTAGGCTACTTCACTGCATAAAACATTTTTTTGTCACAAGTGCATATGTGTCAAAAACATGTTCATTGTTCTTCTAGACCCAATATGAATTTCTTTGTGGAGCGTTGTTTGAGTTTTTTCTGTAATGGCAGACGACTAGTTGCTAGTTTTCCTATTATTTCGAAGCTATTCAAGAATTTTGATTTTGTCTAATTACACCAATATTTTCCTCTTAAATATTACTAATTAGAGGTATCCTGAATGCAAAGTTGGCATTCATTTCAAATTCCAGGCCAACATTGACCATTACCGCTGCCTGTAGCTGAGAAGAAAGAGGGTAGCTTGCTTCTCTACCAGCGAATCAAATTAGAAATGTAGAAACCCATGATTTATGAGAGTATACATATTTGTGCTATGTGTTTTTATTACTTTTTAGAGTCCTGGGGGAAACACTTCTTATATTTTGCACATACAAAAAAAAGCGCAACAAGTTAGAAAAAAAAACTACCCCAAAATATTGTTTTTGCTGTGGAAATTTTAATTTTCTACAGCATTTCTTCATAGATATAATGATAATGGAAGTTTATTTTGCATTAAAAACCTTTTTGGTAACATCTCCTATATTTTGAATTTCATACAATAAATTTGTTGGACTTTTTATGAGGGCCTACTTTAAAAAACAATAATTTAACTGCATATAAAAGCTCCTAATAATGTACTAAAAAATAAGATATATAGAACATTGTCAGAAGCCAAAAATATACCATTGTTGGTCAGAAGATAAGAATGGTCATGTTTAGACCAAAGTATGATTTTTATAACAGGTTTATAAAATAAATTATAGTTTCAATTATTAATGGTTTCTATTTTCTAAGATAACGCTCCTTGACAGTTAAGCTTTTTAATTTGGAAGTTACTGTAAGTGATTGTTTTACAAAATGGCTGAAGTTGTACCTGATTTCTCACAACTAGTGTACTTGAGGAGGAACTGCATTATTGCTATGAGAAATTATTTGTTGCCCCATGAACAAAAAGTAATTAGATTCGTTCAATTTTCATAAAAACATTCTTTCTACCACTTTTTCTCCTTGTAATACCATAGGAGTATTTACCTCTTTATGTTTCAATTTGGTGTGTGCAGGTATGAAAAGGCCATCACAGCCATGGCCAAGCAGAGTGTAACTCTGGAAGTGTTGAGCTACCATGCTTCTGCCTCTCTGGAAGATGCTCAGAGGCTCAGGGTAACCTGTTTTTATTGTTTATCTTATCAAAAATATAATTTAGTATAGAACAATTATCCAGCTAGTTTATATAAATTCAGGTTTTTTAATTGTTGTGCATAAAAACTTGTCTTGATATTTAGTCCCTTCAGTGTGATTTAATATTGAGCCATTTAGACAGCTTGACTCCGTAGACAACGCCAGGTAAGCCAGCTGAACTATCCTTCTCTGAACAAAACGTTGTGATGAATTTTAATACAAGAGTTTCTGCTGATGGACTCACAAAGAAACAGCTTCTCGCAGAGTAAAGGAAGTCTTTCATTGTGACTCTTTGTCTAAGGTTGCTTAATTGGTTTTACAAATCAATTAGCATGATAGTTATCTTCTTGTACTTAAATTATATTAAAGGTGTGTGACATTCCACAATTAACAACACACAAGAAAATTTTTGTTTCAAGAAGAAACGTCTATATTCGAAGTTATGTCAAAATAGTTATAAGCAATCAGTGTTTTCACCAAGTATAATAGTGCAACTAACACTAGGGATGGGTTGGTCCCTAAAGTCTATCGGAACCGAGAACTGATGGGAAAATCTTGTTTCTGTGGTTTCGGTTCTAGAAAACCATAAATGGGGAGATAGCTTTCATATCAGAAATGTTTAAGGTGTGAAAAGTGCTGATAAACAGATCAATAAAACGACAGCCACAAGACAAACAATATATCTTTCGTAGAAGGCCACTTCCTTATTGTGAAAAGAGACAGTTACCATTAGTGAAGGCAAAGGCAGTGAATTAAAGCCATTCAGTTTGTTCAAGTGTCCAGAGTCCAGTCGTCCTTTCCACCTGAGCTCCACCCTTGTTCATCACGACCCCTTCTAATTACTTTCTGCCTGATAAAAACACATTGTGGAAATATTCCATTCTGTTTATAACTCATCTAACATTCTGAACTTAATTATGCTTCTAGTTTTATGGTGTATTTTGAAAAATAAAAGGTTTTTATGATGAACTTAAGATATTATAGTTTATTTATTTAGGCTTGTTTTTAATAATGAAAAAACAATCCATACAAAACCTAGGGAATTGGATTGAAACATACATTTTTAAGATTAATATTGTGTCAAAACTATACAAAATGAGTCTAATATTTTTATTTTAAAATGGTTACATTTTATTTTGATTATTTCTTTACTTTTTACAAAGTCTTAAAGGATTAAAGTTTTAAATTGCATTGACTTAATATTTACTAACCCAAAATAGTTTATTATTTCTTAAATTTAAAACAAAATGTATACTGTAATTTCTAAAAACATTTAGCTGTATAATTTTTATGAATGTGAGTAGCATTTATATTTTCTTAATTCAGTATTATCACCATTTGAGAAAAGAACCAATAGTAAATAAAAATGTTTTTTTTTCTTTTTTTCAATTAACTCAGTAGTTAATAAAAATAGTTTTAAAAAATTAATTATATTATTATTTGTTTTTGCTGTTTATTTTTGACAGACTACAATTACTTCAACCTCTTAAATTAAGTTGTAGTAATTTCAATCAATTGCTGTGATTTGTTTTTTAACAAGTTTTATTACTAAACCATACCTAAACTGGCAGGTTATTTTTTAATTTTCTCTAGGCTTATAAGTTTTGTAATTTACTCTAGGCAAATTTCAATTGCATACTAATTTGAGCATTATATTCCATTTAGCCAAATTGTATACTTTTTTAAATTTAAAGTAAATACTTTATTTGTGAAAAAAAATGTAAACAGTCAAACCCTGAGAATAAATAAAATGTTACCAATTTTCTAGTTATTTGAAATATTGTATCATTTTATAGATTTTATGGTGAATTATACTTCATATTGGAGAAATTGCCAAAATATTATGCACTGTTTTTAAAAACTTATTCTCCATATAATTTGTTGATTCACTGGCTTATAGGTATTAGAAAAATTTTCTGAGACTTTCTCAAAAAGTTCTCGGAACTGAGAACCAATTTCAGTAAAGAACCGAACCGGAACTGAATAAAAATGGAACTAACACGATGATTTTTAAGACATTCCTACAGGTTTTTAGTTAGATTCCTTGAAGTTATGTCAAAGTAGCAAAAAGCAATCAGTCACATCACCAATAATAGTATAACTAACACTATCACAATGATTTTTATTGTATGAATACAGTTTTGAAGTTTGATTTCTGGAATTTATGTCAAAGTAGTGATGAGTAATCTGTGACATCACCTAATATAATAGTTGAAATTATAATAGTTTCTATCACTAATCTACTTAGGGGCAGTGTTATAAAGATTGTAGGCAATAGGTTCTATGCTCAGTCCTCTTAATATGTCATAGCATCCGCTGAATGGTTGCTATCGGCGCGGCACTACTAGAGAAGTCTTGAGTGTACCTGTTGGGTGACAGTTAAGTTCCGGATGCTATGTAGGGAAGAGAACTGAGTATGAGGCTTGTCAGTTAGCTGAAAATTTGACCAATGTGAACTATGTGGTTCGTATTCTTTGTAAAGCTGTAGATCCCTTAGTATCCCCGGCTATTGGGCTATAACTACACTCGTTCATCCACATCAGTCTTACTTATTCACCCCTCATGTAAACATATATCTATGATCGGCATCTTAGTTATGAATAATGAACTAACACAACCTCCATTTTTTTTGACAACTATAGGGTTTTAGTTTGATCCCTTGAAGTTATGTTAAAGTACTGTAGTGATAAGTAATCAGTGATATCACCAAGTATAATAGTGTAACTACATAACTACAATAATTCTTATGACGTAAGTACAGGTTTTTAGCTTGATCCCTTGAAGTTATGTTAGAGTACTGTAGTGATAAGTAATCAGTGATATCACCAAGTATAATAGTATAACTACATAACCACAATAATTCTTATGACGTAAGTACAGGTTTTTAGCTTGATCCCTGTAAGTACAGGTTTTTAGCTTGATCCCTTGAAGTTATGTTAAAGTACTGTAGTGATAAGTAATCAGTGATATCACCAAGTATAATAGTGTAACTACATAACCACAATAATTCTTATGACGTAAGTATAGGTTTTTAGCTTGATCCCTTGAAGTTATGTTAAAGTACTGTAGTGATAAGTAATCAGTGATATCACCAAGTATAATAGTGTAACTACATAACCACAATAATTCTTATGACGTAAGTACAGGTTTTTAGCTTGATCTCTTGAAGATTTGTTTAAAGTACTGTAGTGATAAGTAATCAGTGATATCACCGTATAACAGTGTAAGTACTTAACCACAATAATTCTTATGACGTAAGTATAGGTTTTTAGCTTGATCCCTTGAAGTTATGTTAAAGTACTGTAGTGATAAGTAATCAGTGATATCACCAAGTATAATAGTGTAACTACATAACCACAATAATTCTTATGACCTAAGTACAGGGTTTTAGCTTGATCTCTTAAAGATTTGTTTAAAGTACTGTAGTGATAAGTAATCAGTGATATCACCAAGTATAATAGTGTAACTACATAACCACAATAATTCTTATGAGGTAAGTACAAGTTTTTAGTTTGATCCCTTAAAGTCATTGAATATTGTTATACATAATGCTTCTTTTGTTACGTATTAAAGTTTGTTGATTTTCTATTGCCATTATGTCAATTCATAAATCCTTTCTAATGTCCAGATGTCTTACTATATCTACTCGTGTCTCTCCCACAATACTTCTCTAAAACTTCACCTCTCCTGCTTGGATTCTTCCCCATCTCCCACATTCAAGACCACGTTTCCAAACCATTTTGGAGAATCAGTATATAATGCGATTTATATATCAATAATTTCCTGTTTTTTGAATCTTACTGTTTCATATAAAATGCTTCATACTTAGAAATAGCTTTCCTCCTTTCTCCAGTCTTCTGATATCCCTCTACTTAATTTGTCATTGTTTATCATTTGTGGTCGTAGGTATGTAAAGCTGTCTACTACCATAAGGGGCTTGCCATTTAATAATATGTCTTGCTCAATGCTGTTATCCCTTCTCACAGCCATAACTTCTATCTTTTCTTCATTAAATTTCCATTAAAATTCATAAACTATGTTTTTTGCAGAGTCTAAGAATACCAGCTGCACAGAACTTTAACCTCCATGATTTTAAATTTGATGATATCCATATGGATGACGATGACACGCTGAAAGTAAGTTTTTAAACTCTAATAATATTTTTAAATTTATAACTAACTAGGAATTTTTTATTTTACTAAATAATTTCAGCGTTTTCAAAATTGGAATAGTAGGATTTACAATGCCATTAATAGAATTGAGGGGAACTAACAATGGTTAATGTTAGCAAGAGCATCCTCTCATTATCTCAAGAAAATTAGTTTGTAGACAGGGGGACATTGCCCCAATTGTATTTGTTGAACTAGATAAAAATTTAATACAATAGATTTTCATATTTGGTCAGAAATATTATTTTAAGAATATTTGTATAGTAGTAAAAAGAATTCAAAATTTTAAAATTTATACGCAAAAATACCTTACATGGATTAAAAGGAAAGGGTCGTCAATATCATTTACATCTTTTGCGCCAACTAAAGCCTGCACACCTTTCAACCGTAAGTTGTCACCATTTTAAATTAAGCCAGAAATTCACTTAAACACCATAAAATTTCAAACAATTGTTAAGAATAAGAAACAGATAGAATCAGCCCCAATGAAGAGAGAGAGGGGGGAGGGAGGAAGAACAGCTTTATTACATAAGCTTTGTTTGAGCTTAGAAATGATGTCAAAATATAAAAATAAATTCTCTTAAAACTCAAAAATTACATTCTTAAGCAAACAAAATTTCAATGTGATTTCTTCATAGTGTTGGCCTTCTTTCACAGCGGGCTATAAACTCATCGATGCTGTACACGGGGTCCTCAAGCATCTACTTCTGAAGCATTCTCTTGAGTGTCGTTGGGTTTCCACATTTTATGTACAGTGGAAGGGTGTTAAAAAGCCTAGATCCAGCATACGACGGCTTTTTAGAAAATCTGGAGGTTCGGTGTACAGGGAGATTGAAATTAGCACGGTTTTGGGTGTTGTGTTGATGAACATTTGAATTTCTTGGCAGGTTAAGACTAGTTGAAAAGTAAGATAAAAAAAAAAGAAATAAGACCGCCAGGACTCTCATATTTTGATAAGAAGGAAAATATAGCACATTGTTACTGTGACTGCTGACTTAAACAATATAATGGTCAACAGTCAGCATTATAGTTTCAACCCTAGCTGAGTGATTTCATCACTAATTCATTATTAACTGTTGAACTACCAATGATAAGCTTTAGTGGCTGCACGTGAATAAGTTGGGTAGCCACCCTTGATCAACTAGGGTAGTGCCAGTAATAAACTTAAGTAGCCCCCAATGATCAACATAGGTAGCTCCTATGTACCAAGCCTTTCATTGAAGATCGTGCAACAAAATGTGTTCTATATCCTTGCAGCTGCAAGAATAAAATTCAAAAGATGGACTGGAAGCAAAATGCAAGATTTGTCTGTCTTCCTAAAAAAACATATATACTGCAGAAACTTTTGTACACTCCTACGTGACTGTTACATTAACTCTATTTGCACATAAAAAATTAATTTTAAGTTATTAATGATTTAATTGTCAGGGCTGAATATCATATAGATGTTATCTTGATTTTCAAGATGAAAGAAAATATCCCACGACACAATTAACTGTGTAACTTTACATAATATGACCAATTACGGGTTAACTTTTGATTTGCAATATAATTTAAACTAACCTGATTGTCATATTAACCCTTAAAACGCGGCATCCGTATATATACGCATGTTTACAATTGCCCGTAACGCGTTATACGTAATATTTCGCGAGCTGATAACAATAATCCTAGAACAGGCCTAATACAACGTAGCGAGTTCTAAGATTCAAGGTCAAGACTATTTTCAGGTTATTATTCATTTTCGAGACCTTTGGACTGGTTACTAGGCAACGAATGTAAATAATATGAAGTTTTCATTCATTATTGCCTCTATTGAGGTAACCGCTAGCGCTCGCAGTGAATATATACGCATCTGCTAGTCACATGACGCGGCGACCGGCTGGCGCTCGTCAGTCTGCAGTTATTTGTTGTCTGTCTCGTGCATTGTACTAACCTCCGGTGTGTAAACAAACAGATTATGTACACAAAATAAACACTATTTACAACAAAAATAAAACTAGACTTCACAATGAAAAATATAGAGTAAATTCAAAATAATAAACTTTGTATAATCTGTTGTCTTATTGAGTTATATTGTATATATTTTTATAATGGCTATACAATTTATAGTTTTTAAGTTTTTCATACAGCTGCTACTTTCTAAGGAAGAAATTGTCATTCTAAAATCATATTTCAATTGAAAAATTTATTTTTGCAAGTATAACATTTTTTTAATTGCATCCAATAATATTTCGTTTTTACAGTTTTGACAAAACTTTGTAATGAATAAAAAATGAATATAAAAATTCAATATCGTTATTATTATTTTTTTTACATTGTACTATCCTGGTTTAGATTTAAAAAAAATATAACTTTACAAAAACTAAAATTATATATATTCAAGAAAATTAAGCGTTAATTGAAAAATTACAGAAAATTACTCAGCGTTTTAAGGGTTAATTATTAAGTACAAGTTCAAGATTGTAAATCTAAGTAAATTTCTTGCATTCCATAACTAGTGTTTCTCTGTACAATATCTTATTTCTGGCTTTAATAGGAGAATTATGTCTATAGAGCACAAGTATGGCCTGACATCATGTATTCTTCTATACATGGTGTCCATAAAGTCTCTTCTCATTTTTTGTTAATGAGTTGGAAGATATTAATTTCTTTTGGTCCATGTTATAATCTTAATAAGAACTATTTTCACAAATTTTAAAATTCTTTATATACCTGATAAAGGGAAATTAGGGTAGTAACTTTAAGTGTAAGGCCCATTTTTTAAAACTAGACATCCCATCTCAAATATATAACAAATGGGGCTATGTTTAGTTGTTCTGAAACACTAAAATACAAAGCTTTCCCCTTAAGGTTCAATTTACTAATTTACTTAGTCTGTAGTGCTTATTGGCAGCAGTAGTTGAAGTGTATAAAATGACGTATTTCAATATAGCACATAGTATTCTGAAGCATTTCAACTTTCAAGATTTATAAGAATTGTATTATCTCTGTATAACCTTTATACTGAAGGTTGTCCAAGTATAGTCTATCCAGCATAACTTTACGTAGCTGCTGGTTTGAATTTTCACTTGGAATATTCCAAACTGGAAAATTGGAAATTTACAGTTTTCACCAATTTTCTTATTTTTACAAATCCTCTAAAACAAGGGGTCACTTAAAGGGGCTTTACACTTAAAAATTGTTTAGTTACTTCCCAAACCTCTCTTTTGAGAGGAGGGAAAAGATGTTGTTATATGTTGTATAAAGTAGTTATATTGGATGAAATAACAATTTTGCTGTGGTTTGGATTTGCAGGCATGTTTGAGAATGTTCCTAGATTTAGATTTTGTGGAGAGATTCCATATAGATTATGAAGTGCTGTGTCGGTGGCTGCTCAGTGTCAAGAAGAACTACCGTAACGTAATCTATCACAACTGGAGGCATGCTTTCAATGTCGCGCAGATGATGTTCTCTATCATTACAGTAAGTACAGTAAATAGTTTTCTGCTAATTGGTCTCTGGTATTTGAATTAAATTATTTTCACTAAGTGGACACGATACATTAGAAAATTATAAACTAATAGTGACATATATTTTGAAAACTACACTGATTATAGTTGTAGACAAATTAATGCAAAGTGTTCTAAGTTATTATTAACCCTCCTCTTATTATGATTAAACAAGAATGTTAAAGAGAAATGTACATAAACAACTAAATAACAATGGTTTAGATGAAGATACAATTGAAAATGAATTAATTATTCACCCGATTTCCTAAAATAATTTACAATATCAACTCAACTCTATCAGAATGTTTATTTTTCTGTTACTTAGTAATGGGTGTTGACAGCTCCTCCCACTAATCTTTTACTGCTCTTCCAGCTCTATAATGTTTGCTGGAGAGGTATTTCTAGCACGTTTTATATCTACTGATCTTTTGACATTGGAAAAAACCATAATTGTTGACATTGACAATCAAACGTAAATTAAAACGTGGACCAACAATATGTATATTCTTTCATCTTTTTCAGCAAGAATAGGTTATTTATTAATAGTCTACTTGTCCTAAGAGGGTAAAACTTTGCCTAATGGATAGCAAAATCCATTGAGTTTAATGAAAAAATTTAACTTGCAGTGCAGTGATTGATGTAACTAACAGAAAACAGTGTTTACACTGTTATCAGCACTATTTCTTTTAGTGTGTCTAAAAGTTAATGTTGTCAATAAGTTCTTTGATAATATACGTAACAAATGATAGGAATAAAATACTGTTCCATACACATGAAATAGACTATCAAATTAATCAAACACATTATATTATACAGACTACATTCATTATTACAGTTTTTGTTTTAAATAAATCGATATTCGTATAAAATACTTTTACTTCTTATTAATTATAGCCTAAACTAATATTTATTATTTTTATCCACTTACAAGATAGAATTAATCAAATATTTCAAGTAAATAACAAACTAATATTTGTTAATACAAATATATTTCTCATTATATTTAACTACAGGTATAAATACAAATATTTCAATAATTAAATTTAAGCTTTATGATCACATTTTGTAGATCCTGCTTATACAAATATATTATTGTGAATATACTCGAGAAGTGTTGGGTGGTTGCCAAGGATCAGATGTTGTTACTCCAGGGTTAATTTATATAGTAGCATTGTTACCCAACAACCAGATCATCGGCTCATGGGCCAGCTGTAATGTTATTGGGTTTTTACTGAACAATTTGGAATGGATAATTACTGAAAAAACTGACTGAATGGGCCAAACACAATCTGGGGACTTCAATATAATTTCTGAATATTTCTACAAACCAATTACCCACATAGCAGCCTATCCGTCCTGTGTCATCACAAGCAAGTATTCAATGAAGATTTAAAATAAAATATACATGTGTTTTATACTGTGTATTTATACCGTATATAACATTGTGTTATATAACTAATTAAAAAATAATTAGTTGCTTACAGTATCAAATACAAGACAACTCTAGATAAATCAACTCAGATAGATGTACAAGGGTTATCCAGAAAGTAACTGCTGTTTGTTCATAGCGCGAGAAGTAGTGGGGGTAGCGCCACCATACTGACATTGGCGCGCACAGCAGCTCAGTACGCTTCTAACTGTGCAAGGTGGAGCATCGTACGATCACACGTTGTCCAGTTACAGCCTTAAAACATGAGTAATAGAAAATCCCGCCAAGTGTGAACTACGTAGTGTTATACGATTTCTTTTGGCAAAAAATCACTCAGCAGCCGAAATTCATCGTGAATTGTGTGCCGTTTATGGCCCAAACATTATGAGTGAAGGTGTAGTTCGTCAGTGGGTACGGTTTTTTAAAAATGGTAGAACAAACATTCACGATGAAGAAAGGAGTGGTAGGCCTTCTCTTGTCAGTAATGACCTTCTGAGCAAAGTGAACGAAAAGGTTCGTGAGAATCGTCGATTCATGATCTCGGAACTTTCTGACCACTTTCCTGAAGTTTCTCGAAGCCTCTTACATGAGATAGTGAAAGAAAAACTGGGGTACCACAAGTTTTGTGCTCGTTGGGTACGATAGTGACGAAGAGCTACAAAACGCAGTGACAGGTTGGCTCCACTCACAGGCTGCAGATTTTTATAAGGAGGGTATTGATATGACTGTCAAAAGATATGACAAGTGCTTAAATCGATTTGTTGACTATGTGGAAAAATAAAGTAAAGTTGTAGTTTTAAGATGTATATAATAAAATTGTTCTATCTTCACTGGATTAATTTTTATTTCAAAACAGAGGTTACTTTCTGGATTACCCTTGTATATTCACAACAGTACATAGGAGGGGCCGGTTATATATCGTGCGCACACTACTGAGTGTTATGCTGACACGTTAATGATCCTTCCACAGGTTCACCTACGGAAACCTTGTTACGACTTTTACTTCCTCTAAATGATCAAGTTTGGTCATCTTCCCGGCAACATCGGTGACCACACGAGGCGATCACCGCGCACCAGTCCGAAGACCTCACTAAATCATTCAATCGGTAGTAGCGACAGGCGGTGTGTACAAAGGGCAGGGACGTAATCAACGTGAGCTTATGACTCGCGCTTACTGGGAATTCCTCGTTCATGGGGAACAATTGCAAGCCCCAATCCCTAGCACGAAGGAGGTTCAACGGGTTACCCGGACCTTTCGGCCAGGGAAGACACGCTGATTCTTTCAGTGTAGCGCGCGTGCGGCCCAGGACATCTAAGGGCATCACAGACCTGTTATTGCTCAGTCTCGTGTGGCTAGAAACCGCCTGTCCCTCTAAGAAGAAATTTATTCGCTGGTAGCACTATTGTGGATACCAGAAACGCCTAGTTAGCAGGCTAGAGTCTCGTTCGTTATCGGAATTAACCAGACAAATCGCTCCACCAACTAAGAACGGCCATGCACCACCACCCACCGAATCAAGAAAGAGCTACCTAGTGGTGTGCGAGTAGCTCGAAATTAGTTTTTTGAAAACTCAAACTCGACTTGAGATTTAAAATAACTCATAAAACAACGAGTCGAGTTTTGCCACATTAATCTTTGAGCGTAAAATGGTATAATCAAGACAAAAGTCCCATTTGTATAACATATTATAAAGATAAGTATTTTTTGTAGGCATCTGTATTTAAAATACTATCATAATATCATATTCGTAACCAGAGATGTTCTCGCGATGTATTCAGATTCGTTATTTATGCACACCAGACTCGCTTGACTGTACAGCCATGGCGATTACGGGGAAAAGTATTCTCGTTATTTATAAAGAAGGCACGTCCAAATAAGTTGTTCCAAATAGCTGTCACTAGTTATTGATACAAAACGTGATAACTGATCACTAAGAATCAGTTATTGAACCGTTTCAAAACTTCGTTACATAACTTCTACCAAAATTTGAAACTAACAATTGCATTTATTTTCAAGTCCATCCTTTAAAAGTTCATAACTAAAACTATTCTAAGACTCACAATTTCGGACAGATTTAATTAAATCACGTTCAATCTGTAACAGAAACTTCGTATGAAACGTTAATTATTGAAATTTAAAAGCTATAATAATTTCAGACAGAATGCCCAAAACAGTTTCGTTCCCGCACCATGACTAATAAAATAATAAAATAACGATTAATGTGGTTACTTCAGAACATCGCCGACTCCTCGAGTCCCAATATAAAATATACTGTTAGCCGTGGATTGGATTTTATATCAATTTTGTTTGGAATTTTTTTTAACGTTTACACTAGAGATGGAAATCGCAGTTACTTTTTGATAACCTGTTATGTAATTCCATTATTTTCTGGTAACGTGTTACAATAAGCTACAATAATGTTTTTTTTTTTTTTTTTTTTTACCTGTTACACTTGACGTATTGACATTTCAGACAGTATTTTGTTATGGCCTGACGTTACTTAGCACGTTCAGCGCCGTGTATATATCTTATTTGATACACACCCAACTTCTCTGAAGGGACACTTGTATCATATCTGATAAGCAAGCATGTTACCATTCCTGACAACCATAAAAAATATGTTTTTTACGTCAGGGGCCAAGAGTGGTGTTAGATTCTACAAAAAGAAACAAATATCCTAATAGCTTTAAATTTGAAAATAAATGTTTTTTAGCTAAAATATTAAGGATTATGCTGTGTGTGCATTTATGACACACATGGCCCAGACCCTCGTAAAATCATGTATTTTACTCACTGGGTCATGTGATTAGTTTAATGCAAGGTTTTATCAATTTTTACAATTTTTAGAACCAAGTATAGTTTTAAATAGTCTACATTTTATACATACTTTCCTAAAAATAATGTGTCTTGAGAATGTTTATAGATCTAGTAGGTTTTTGAGCAAGATATATTTTTGTGATATGATATTGAATATTTTATTATCATCTTGTACTGTAGACTAGGATTTGAATTATATTTATTAAAAGAAATCGTAACATTTTATTATGTTTATAATCTTTTATTGATGTTATTTTAAGTAAAATATATTTCATAGGTACTCAAAAATGTTAGTGTTATTTCAATGTAATTGTACACCTGACTGGTATGGCCTGGGCCAAGCATGATATGGCATAGTGATAGTCCAGGGCTAGGAGAACACAGTTATAATGGTAAAAGCATAGTTTGCGTGTTCCAGTTGGTGACACATGGCTCTAACTGAAACGTTACTTGTGTATCAGAAATGATACACATGGCCCGGGACGAACCATAATGTGTGTATCATTTCTGATACACATGGCCCGGGACGAACCATAGTGTGTGTATCATTTCTGATACACACGGCCTAAAATGTAAAACACCATAAAATCGGTCTGGCCCACAGGCAATGACAACACCCTTAGTGGCGGCACTGAATGTGTTAACGGCTCGAAGCCTCATTACCAAAGACTATATGAAGTTGAAGTTATGCATTACGTTACAATATTGAGTAATGTGCATTGCGGCTTGGCTTTACGTTATAGAGTTACTGCTCAAAGATCGTTACAGCTATCGATAATTTAACTGTAACATGCAAGAGTCTCGAGTTTCATTCGCAGTTCAGTTACAGTGTTATAGTTCCGTTTACTTCACAGTACAGTATATTTACTCTCCATTACCACTTTTCGTTACAGTTATATAACGTTCGTTATAACCTTATTATGCATCATGACTGGGAGTTAAATAATAGGGTATTTTGTGTAACCTGTTAAATCTGTAACAGATACATTGATATAACCATGTTATTTATCCTGTTTCGTTAAATAACGCCAATCTCTTGACAAATCAACTTGACACATTGAAGTATGAATAGTACTATGAAATCGTAAACAATGTTAACCTTGACCAGTCGGCAGTTGTTATCGCTAGTTAGTATTGTATTTACAATTTTTTTTTTTTCTGTTAGTGGAAACAAAACATTGTAGTCAATGGTGTAAATGAGATTAGCTGAAAAGAACATATTATTGTAACTACTGTTTTATGGATCATTAGGTTGAACTTTCAATTGAACAAAATCATTACACATTAGTAGTTTTGTGAACTTTTGAAACTTGTAAACATTAGTATGCAAAGTACTATTTTACAGTTTATTTAACATATGTCTTTATGAATATTTATATTTAATCAATAATACAATTATTTCATAGATTCTAAACAATTGTTCATAATATATTAACTATTCAGCAAACTAAATAGTGTTACGAATATATTGCTTACTTTGTTTCAGTATTTTGATTTTTAAAAATTAAGGGTTAAATACTCGACTTGAAAAAAACTCGAACTCGAAATAATGTCTAAAAACTTGATTCAACTCGACTCGAATCCTAAAATTGCTACTCGCACACCCCTACTTATACTGCACGTTGTTTGTTTTTGTTAAAGGCGACTCAGTGGTGGAAGATATTTGGTGATATTGAGTGTTTGGCCCTTATCATCGCATGTCTCTGCCACGACCTTGATCATAGAGGAACCAACAACTCTTTTCAAATAAAGTAAGTGTGTGTTGGATAGTTAGTCAAACCGTTCTTTAAATGTATATTGAATGAGGAAAGGACAGTTCAGACATCTTACATGGCTGTCATTCTTGATAGCTTGAGGTTGCCAGGTCTAGTTTTCATCTTCTTTTTACAGACTATTTAAATGAAGGATCATTTAAAGGGGGGTTTAAATATTAAAGTGTTGAGTTATACCCCAAACCTATTAACAAGTAGTTCACCATATCGAAAGATACGCATACATAGATAAACACATACAAGATTAAGATATTTTGCCCCAGTTGGAGGTTTTATCAAAAAAGAGAATAATGAGAAGGAATATGGCTGGTAGAGAATTTACTTTGTCCATTATGTATGGTGAGCCTGACAGAATATACCAACAGCTTTCAGACAGGTATATGTTGGTAGGTTTATAAAACGGGTGTATATTATGGGACCTCAATTTTTCCTGTGAATAATTCAGAGAGGGGTTGATGAAATTAAAATTAGGGTGTATGGGGGGTCTCCATATGAAGCCTAGAGAAGGTAGGGTGTATGGGGGGTCTCCATATGAAGCCTAGAGAAGGTAGGGTGTATGGGGGGTCTCCATATGAAGCCTAGAGAAGGTAGGGTGTATGGGGGTCTCCATATGAAGCCTAGAGAAGGTAGGGTGTATGGGGGGTCTCCATATGAAGCCTAGAGGAGGTAGGAAGATTGGAAAAGGTATTTTAAGTTCTAATTAGGGAAGATCCTTGAATTAAACAGAGCAGTAAGCTACCACCCAATTATCCACGTTCATTTCAGAACTAAACCTGGTGGACCACATATCTTCCCTCCAGACCACAAACAGTTGCCCATTTGCCCTTCCCACACATATTATAAACAATAACCAACCTGTACGCCCCACGGAAACATTATGGAGTGCTAAACCTGCCCTCACAACAGATATGGGCCCACCTATCCTCCTTATAGAAACGACACTCATGGTTACTCTTCCACTCAACCTACAAAACAACATACAGTAGCCTACCTGTCTTCTCTAAGATAAACTACACCGTAGCCTGCCCACTCTACCTACAAACTGGCATGCAGTGGCCACCCAGCCTCCCTTTGGACATAATACTTGGTTACCTCACTACCCTCCCTTTGGACAAGACACCTGTTATAAAATAGAAGTTGCACATCCAAGTTTCTAGCCAGCTAAAGCCAGCTAATGCGGCTCAAAAAAAAAAAAAAAAAAATGAACTTTTTCAACAGATTAAAAGTGTCAAATTCTGCACAGTAGAAACCACCACGGTATTTTCTATGCAGTAAAAGTCACAGCAAATAATGTATTACCAATCGCCCCTCTGAAACATTTACTTGAAAAAATAATACACAAATACAAAATTTAGAGCCATAATACATGTTGGGCATAAAATATCATATACCCACCTGACTGTATCTAATGTCAGCTTCATTACACAGGACTAACAGCTGAATACCTAAGAAAGTGCATGAATAGGCATGGTGTGATCTGAAAAAGAAAAACCTGTGGCATAACCAGTGGTGGTTTTTGACCTATTCATCACCATACATACAGTGCTATTCACCCACCCGCCCACCTATACACATACAATGGTATTGATCTATCAGTTCAACCACCCATACACTATACCACTGTATGTGTATGGGTGGGTGGATGGGCCGATACCACTGATGTATGGGTGGGCCAATACTACCGTACCATACCTGTATAGTTTTACTGTGGTATTGTATTCACCATATAGAAAGTGAAGAACTTTCTACATATACTCTTGAAAAGAATAAAATACCATACAGTAAATTTCCTTCATAACTAACTTGTTGGAATATTGGTGATGGACTGTGCAGAAAGTGAAGAACTGTTGAGTCCACGTATGCAATAGGCAACATCTTGCAAGATATTAAAATCGTACCTCAATTCGATGTAGGCGCAGAGTTCATTGGCCTCAAAACAAACTGCCATGCAGGGCCACACTGTCTGACTGTATTTCTTGCTGCATCCCTATCACACCTGCAGGTGTGATGGTAGGAACTGCTTGCAACCTCCCCTTAAACCCCTAATGTACACTGCCCTGCCAAGATGCGGTCTTCCCCATATTATTCTAATTAGTGACTTACGTGAACCAATGTGTCAATAGTGTGTTTTTTTTTTTTTTTTTTATTTATGAGAGCACATAGTTTGCTTTTGTTAAAATGTTGTTAAATAAAATTTTTAAAAATTAGTAAAACTATTTTCTTTTTTGTATAATGAAATACTTTTTGTTAAACAACAAGGCTTATCATTGACAGATTTTAATTAATTATATTTTATCTTGATGTTCAGTACCTTATGATAAAAAAAGTTGGAAATTACTATGAATGAAACAATTTTGAATATGTAATTTCGAAGTAGCAACTTTTAAGACCACTCAACACACATACCAAAATGAGCATCGAGCTGAGCACTGATTGGCAATTCTACTGCTCTACTGACATTAGGGCCCTTTATTTCTTTTGTGGGCGATTATTCATTTGCTCACGAAAGAACGTATGTGTAAAGACAACGGAGTTTGTCCGGAAGCGCGCCAGGCAAGTCAGTTAAGTCATAAGTGCTTTCCCACACGATTGTGTGGCCTGTAGTTTTAGTTAGACGCTCTTTCTTTTAAGTATTGTGATCGTCCAAAAGAGGTGTTTTTGCAAGTTGGTCTAAAAGTCCACTTTAGGGTCTCCTGAACCCAAAAAAATGTTTTGGTCTGTCCGTATCTGTACGTGTATGTGCACTTAGCTGGAGACCAAACGAATGGATAGATTTGTATGAAATTTGGAAATAGGTGAATTAAGCCATATAATTTTTTTCGCTTTTTGAATTTTTCAAATATTTTTATGGCAAAAGCATACAAAAATTTAATTTTCTCAAAAACTGCTCTAACGATTTTGATTAAATGTTCATCAATGATGCAAATAATAATTTAAAATATTATTTTTGTATTGTATTTTACTTATTAGTCAACTAACCCACTAGGTTGGGGCTGGAAGTCGAAGGCTGGAACCTACAACTCAAGTTGTTGAAGGTTGTTTAAACATAAGACCGCTGAATGCAATTACTTGAGCAATTTTTTTCTTTTCATGTCCATCTCAAAACCAATTTAAATATTTGATAAACAAATTTAACATTTATTAAAATAAAACCTTTATTAATTAAAATGAATTAAAACTAAAACACACGTTAACACAGCATACAGAAGCCACAGCAAAACTGTGTGTTATGCACACGCTCCAACACATTCCACTTTTACGCGGTTAATTGCATGAGAGTCACCTTTAGTCGCAATTCTTTCCTTTCTAACAAAAGTGAAAGAAGGATTCACGTGCGAAAGAACATGAGTTCGAAAAACTTGCAATTTGAGCAGAAAACGCAATCCTGCACACTCAAGCACTCATGAAAGAACCTGCGTGTAAATAGCTTCAGCAACTACCAAACAACAGCTGCAATCCCACCCTTCTAAGAGGATGGGAACTAGTATACCAATTTATTACTAATTTTAGTAGTCCACTAAACCTTAATACAGATAAATATACCAAAGCTTTTATCTAGTAAAATATTTCAGCATATAACGTAATAAACAGCATATATCAAGAGTCTCTTTATTTACATAATCTTTAAGATAAGTAATGGCGTCAATACATAGTAGCTTCAAATGTATTTGTTGAAGCTCATAGAGGCCAGTTTCTGCATTACTTGTTATTACCAGGTGAGCTAGCTCAACTGTCCTGCCCTCATCATGTGTAATGTTATTCCTAACAAATAATCTAAGTTTGTAAAATATTTTATTTATTTGAATGCTTTAGTTGTGTAGTGATTATAATCTTAAATTAAATTTTCATTTTTCTCTATATTTAATAAGACAATGTGTATATATATTGTAAAGATTTTTCATTGATATTAAGGTATACAAATTTTGGTTGCTTAAAAATATTCGTATATAAATTTATGAGAACCATTTTTTAGACATTGATTTTTTGTATTGGCTTTAGGAAAAGTATTAATAATTGATTTTTATCGTCTCAACACATGTTTCTTATTTTAATTCTTGCCTTATCAATGTGAAGTGTCATTATATTTTATCATATTAAACTTTGATCCTTTTTTAAGGTTTTATTATGAGTTCTCTTTGTATTTTCTTGCTTTAAAAAATCAAAAAAATTGAGACACTTGTTTTTAAAATGTATGCTTAGTTTGAAATGAAAGTTATTTCAATTTTAAATTTCTTTATCAATTATTCAACCAGTAAGCAAATTAAGGATGTATAAACACAATTATAAACATTTCCTGGAAGTAAATTGTCGTGTACATTTACTTTACATGTGCGTTACTATTTAATGAGTTCTTGTCATTTGTTACCCGGACGTATTGTCTATCAATTCAATTCTATACAAATTTACTGTAACTATTATAATAGGGGTGTGCGAGTAAAAAACTTGAATTCGACTCGAGATTTAAAAACTCAAACTCGACTCAAGATTTGAAATAACTCGAAAAAATCTAGTTGGTTTGCCATATTAATCTTTGAGCGTGGTATAATAAGTCCCATTTGTATAATAGATTATAAAGATAAATATTTTATGTAGGCAACTGTATTTAAAATATGATCATAATATCATATTCGAAACAAGAGTTGTTCTCGCGATGTATTCAGATTCGTGATTCACGCTCACCAGTCTCGACCGTACAGCCATGGCGATTACGGCAAAAAGTATTCTTGTTATTTATAAAGGAAGCACGTCCAAATAAGCTGTTCCTCCTTATATAGGATAAAGCTAGGAAGTTCAGAATGGTTTTTTGTGTGTATCGGAGAGCCATTGGTACAACGTGGGGTCTTAAACCAATGATGGTGTATTTGCTATACACAAGCGTAGTTCGGCCCTCCTTATTTTATGCTGCAGTTGTCTGGAGGTCGGCCATGGCACAAAACAGTGCAAGGCTGACACTAGATAGATGCCAGAGAATGGTGTGCGCTGGGAATTACAACCCCATTGGCGGCGATGGAGGTCCTCACTAGACTCTGGCCTATGGACCTGTTTATAGAGGGGGAGGCTTGTAAAGCAGCCTTTAGAATAAAGTCGTCTGGTGGCCCTTATTCTAGTATGGCCCACGATGACATACTATCTAGGGACATCGGTATGGATTCGTTGCTTGCAATGGGGACAGAATCAATTATACATAGGTACAGATTTGACAGACAGGTTAGGGCTTTCCTTCCAAGCAGAGATGAGTGGTTGAGGAGTACCGAGCCTGTACATATCAAAGGAAGCGTCTGGTTTACGGACGGCTCAACAGAAGGAGGTGCGGGCACTGGGGTGAACGAGAGGGGAGTATGGACGTCTTCCAAGTGGAGGTGATAGCAATCATGACTGCCGCACAGGAAAAAATTCGCCTAAGTGGCTTCGGAGGAGTTGTTTCCATCTGCTCAGATAGTCAGGCGGCGATAAAGGCGATCATGGTGCCATGTACCATCTCTAAGTTGGTATGGGAGTGCTAGGGGATCCTTGAGACCCTTTGTCAGCGTAAACAGGTGAGACTCATATGGGTCCCTGGACATGCTGGCATTGATGGTAATGAGAGGGCTGATGCTCTGGCTAGGAGGGAGGCAAAGCCCTCCCTTCTGGCTAGGAGCCCTCTTCTGGGGCCGGAGTTAGCCCATGGCATTCCTTTCCAGAAGGTTAAGAGAAGAGTTGATCGGTGGTCCTTTAAGGAACACGCTAGTAGATGGAGGACTGAGACCGGGCTCAGGCAGACTCATGCACATTCAAGGACTGGATCGCTGTAACAGCCGAGCTATGTTGAGCTGTGACAGGGCCAAGGTGAGGGCTGTTATAGGGCTGTTGACCGGACATAATCTCCTTCATAGACATATGAAGATTATGGGCCTGACAGAAGATTCCACATGTAGGCTCTGTGAGGTGGATGAGGAGAGCTTCATACACATCTTGTGTCATTGTGGAGCTCTTTTATCTCTTAGGTACTAGACTCTGGGTACTGCTTTTATGGAACCAGAGGATATTACAAGGGCACTTGGGGAGACCCTGTCCTTCATAAGGGGGATTGGTCTCTTTTGACACTGTTGCTAAGCTCAGGGCGCAAGGGCCACGGAGTCTAGGCGCGGTGGACTTGGTGACAGGACCACAACACGGTGTATCTAATCTTGTTCATTGAATGATGATGCGGCCCGTAGGACCAACAATGTCTGGGGGTTTGAGAGGACCAAAAATTTTCAGTAAGTGATGCGGGTAGAGAATGTTAATAAGCACGGAGGACCACTGCTCTTCCGGAGCAGACGGGAGAATCAACTAAGAAGATAAAGAATAATTACTGAGAGAATTGACTCACCACAGAGCTTGGTTGAACACTTATCCAACAGGAGTAGTTGGAGACACTTGTGGTAATCCAGTCCACCTTCTTTGGTCACAGTCCTAGAGCACTGAAGAGTAGTCGCGGAAGTACGAGCGTTTTGAAAGTCCAGAAGACCGATCACGTACCGCACAAACGAAGTTCTTGAAGGTCTGGATGAGTAGCACAGAGTTAGAGAAAGTTAACAAAGTTAGAGAGAAATTGGTGAGTTGGAGAGAGAAACTACGAGAGAATTGCATACACACCGCGAGTGTCTGTTGCCGTCTGGGCGAGAGAGAGAGAGACCACGCGAGAGAGATGTGTACACATCGAGAGTGTCTTGCGTTCTGGGGCGAAAACGTCGCCTCAGGTGAGTGTAATTCTGAGCACCAATGAGAGCTCGAGTTTCGGGGTGGCGTGATGTCTATTCTGAGGGCAGATAACCCTCTCTCTCCCTAGGCTTTGGTGAGATTGTGAAATACCAAAATTCAATTCTTATAACTATAGAATATATGAACTATGTACAATTATCTTATTACCTAACAAATCTAATCTAAATAAACTGTTCCAAATAGCCGTCACTAGTTATTGATACAAAACGTGATAACCGATCACAACAAATCAGTTATTGAACCGTTTCAAAACTTCGTTACATAACTTACCAACATTTGAAATTAACAGTTGCATTTATTTTCAGGTCCATCCTTTAAAAGTTCATGACTAAAACTATTCTAAGACTCACAATTTCGGACAGATTTAATTAAATCGCATTCAATCTAAGCTACATACAATACAACCCATCAGTACCACTGTACGTGTATGGGTGGGTTGGTGGGTCAATATACAATAAATTGGTAAGTGGGTTGGGTTATTACCACTGTACGTGTAAGTATGGGTGGGTTGTTTATCAATACCGTACGTGTTAGGGGTGGGTGGGTTGTATTGTATTTGGATGAAAACAAAAGATAAACACTGATAAAAACGTCCAGTCATGGGCAGGAGCTCAACCTTCGCTAACTCTAACTCACGCCTTAGATAGCTCGGCTACCAAATCTCCCAGACGTTGCACGGTAATTCTAGACATTACAATCTATTACCACTGGACGTGTATGCGTGGGCGGGCGAGTCTATACCACTGGACGTGTATGGGTGGGCGGGTGGTCCAGATTAGATTTTCAACTTAAATTGTGGCGAGGTGTTTTGAACTATAAGTTTAAATATGACATTTTATTTTCATACTGTTCCAGATTTTTAGTTGAATTTTATTGCAGAATAAAAGATAAATAATTTTCCAAAAAAGATCAAAACTTCAGGATATTAGCTGACGACACAAAAATATGTCAAACTATTTAAATTGAAAATCTATAATAATTTCAGATAGACTGCCCGGAACAGATTCGTTCTGGCACTGTGACTAATAAAATAACGATTAACTCTTTTAGTGCTACGGCGTCGCTGTTTGTGATTTAACCTAAAAGTGCAGTAGACGAAATAGTGTTAGAATGTATTGCTTACTTCATTTCAGTGTTTTTAATTTTCAAAATTAACCCTTTAAGTAGTAATGACGTCTTGGAATGTCAAGAAATCACTAGCCTGGAGGAGTAATATTTTGAGTACAAAATGATGTTGTGGAGTAAAAAATTAAATTGCTGTTTGAAAGTTTCATTTCCAATTATTATTCCAATTAATTCCATTCCAATTGAAAGTTCCAAATCCAGTTAGCATTGGATTGTTCATGATATGTAAATAATATTTGGAGATTCCCAATGCTTTGAGTGTTTAAGAAACAAACGCAACGTTTTGACAGGTATAACAAACTCCTGCTATCTTCAGGTGTACTTGATAACTTAGCCTACATCTAAAACAATTTTTTTTTTCTTTATCCTATACTAAATCAGAAAAGACTTAATACTACATGCTAGATACTAAAGATTACATTGAAAGTCAAAAGTTCTTCAAAAACTATTACACATAACATAATTAAAAGTCTTTTCTGATTTAGTATAGGTTAAAGAAAAAAAAGGAAAAAATTGTTTTTTATGTAGGCTAAGTTAGTAAGCACACCTGAAGACGGCAGGAGTTTGTTATACTTGTCGAAACGTTGTGTTTAATTCTTAAACACTCAAAGCATTGGAAATCTCTAAATATTATCTACATATAAAAAAAATTAAAACTGTAATTTTAGTTTACACTTTAACTAGTTTTATTGTAAGGTACTAAAAATGACACAATTTTAAAAATAACTCAAAGAAAAAGCAATTAATGAATAGTTTAAAATGTTTTGTTTGTATGAAATATTTTAAAACAGGGATATACGCATAATGCTGCATTGCCCGTCTGTTATGTCTTTTCGATATTTAGCATTTATTGTAGAGTTGTAGCACCATTTTTGTGGTTTCCTATGTTGACCTTGAAGATTCCGTAGAGGGCGTTGGAAATGCCGGGCAGTTAGGCGTAGCGGGTGTTTATCGTCGCTCAGTGCACCTGCGTGTGGCGTGGTCTTTAACTCTCTTGTTTGATAATGGCATTCAAAGGTTCAGTTTGAATTCCGAAATGCAATTTTGCTGATGTTGTTGTGGATTTTGTACATTTGTGGAATGCATTCAACTTGGTGAAATCTCACAAATGAAAAAAATGTTTTAATACCATGTCGTAGTATTTTCTTGTTGCATTTTTGAAAAATATTATCATGTCCGTTCTGTCTATGGCACCCATGTCCTTATTGTATTTGATAACAGACTTAGGCTTTTGTTGTTGTTTTTCCACTGTTGATTACTGATAACATAGTTGACTTGGCGAGAAGGCCAATAAGTCTGTGCACGCAGTTGTCTTGAATGACTCCTCCCACGGACTTTGCCCCACCCAGGTCTAAATAATGTGAATTGTCATCGCTGGAATAATACTTCCACCTTCCCAAAAATTTATTTCCTTACTTCTGGAGACGGTTATACATGTTTTAGATCAATAACAAATCGTTTGGTAAAAAACATACATATGATGTTCCAGAACGTCACTACTCCTTTGAGCCTATTTCAGACATGACGTTCCAGTACGTCATTACTCTTTACATGCATTATTCCATACTCCTGAAAGGGCTAAGCGTTAAATATTCAACTCGAACCCCAAATCATGTCAAAAATCGATGAATCCTAAAATTGCTACTCGCACACCCCTACAATATAACTAACAATCCTGAGCAGTTTTATTTATATTTATCTCATGAACGTCTAATCTCTGATTTAACATCTTGGAATTCTCTAGCTTTTGTAAAACTGGATTTCTTGAACAATAACATTGCTTGCTACATTTGATGTGGTATCCATTCAAAGAGAGTGTTTAAGGGTTACACATAATGGATTAGTGACCAAATAGCTCTTATTTTGCCAACACATTGGTCACTGAATTAATTAAAAACAACAAATTGTAAGGGCAATTAAGTCAATTTCAAGGTAAAACTGTATAAGGCAACGAAATAGTGAAGAGACTCCATTCTATCAACTACCAGGCTATAAAATGTATAGTAAACGTAATGATGAGTATGCGGCAGGAGGTGTGATTGTTTATATAGATAACGAGATAAGTACCAAGTTGATTGACTGCAGCATGACCACTGCTGACTGTGTCATTCTCGACATTAAGATGGGTAATATTCCATTCTCAATAGCTGCTATTTATCGATTACAAGAATTCACACAAAACAATTTTTTATCTGAATTTGAAAATAAATTAAAACTATTGAAAGCAAACTCGTTTGTAGTAGGCGACTTTAATAGAAACATTTTATCAGATAAGCCAGACGCAAAGAAATATATGTCTCTTATGAGCAATAATTGTTTTGTACCCAAGGTAAAACAAATTACAAGAATAGGCTATAATTCGCAATCATGTCTTGATCACTTATTCATCAGACATAAATATGTAAATATAGGTATTTTTCAGTTAGGTATAACAGATCACTTTTTAGTAGCTTTAAGTGTCGAGTTCAGCAAAATTACAACACAAAGTAATAGTGTAGAATTAATGCATAACAGGAAAACTGTTGTCAATTAATATAAGTAATGATATAATTAGTAGCAATTGGACTAGTGTATATAGTAGTATTAGCGTTGATTTAAGTGTTCAAAGTTTTTATACGATTTTAAAGAACTGTATAGAAAATAACACCTCAATAATAGAGAAGTACCACATAGTCTAATTAAGGCCAAAATGAAAAGTCTGTAGATAAACAAGCACATTTTAGATGCAATTAAGAAAAGAAACAATTTGTACAAAACCTCATTGAATAGACCTTAGGATGTTAAGCTTAAGAGGTATTATGAGAATTACCGTAAGCGATTAAAAAATAAAATCGATTCTACTAAGAATTTTTATTTTACTAACTTGTTAAATAAATACAGTGGTAATAGTAAAGAACAGTGGAAAATCATAAATCAAATTACAGAAAATAAGAGTAAAAACGAGTTGAGTCAAATAGAACTAGATAACAGCACTGTTATTGATAATCCAGGTCTTATCAGTACGGAAGTAAACAAATATTTTGCCAGTGCGGCAAATCAGCTGACCGCCAACCTTCCTAGCGCCGGCGCCTGGGACGACAGCGCCACCAACCCAACTCCTGAATCTTTTTTTATCTACAGAACTGACAAGAAAGAAGTTTTAGAAATATTTGCACATTTGAAAAACAAAAAATCGCGTGGAGTAGACAACATCAATACCGCTGTATGTGTATGGGTGGGCGAGTGGGTCAATACCGCTGTATGTGTATGAGTGGTCAGGTGGGTCAATACTGCTGTATGTGTATGGGTGGGTGGATGGGTCAATACCACTGTATGTGTATGGGTGGGTTGATTTACTTAAGCAAGTAAGCCTTAGTATTGCACCTGATCTTGAACACATTTTTAATCTAAGTTTTAAGTCAGGCCATTTCCCGACCTATTTTAAAAAGAGTGTTGTAGTTCCTTTAGTGAAGAAAAATAACTCCATTAAACTGGATAACCTGATACCTATTAGCCTTTTACCTATTACTTCTAAAATACTAGAGAAAATTATGAGAAAACAGCTTCTAAATTTTTTAAACAGTAGTAATTTTTTAGTGGTAATCAGTTTGGGTTCACTAAAGGCAAATCCACCAAAGATGCGCTTTCGGTTTTCGTAGAATGCCTATATAATAACACCAATTTTGCCAGGAAGGCATCTGCATTATTTATTGACTATAAAAATGCATTTGACCGGGTGGACAAAACTATTTTACTTTCAAAATTAGAACATGCAGGAATAAGAGGAGTTGCACATAGATGGTTCAGTACGTACCTTTCAAACAGAGAACAAATTGTTAAATTTAAAGACTCTTATAGTAATCCAGAAATAGTTAAAAAAAGGGGTGCCGCAGGGCTCTGTGCTCTCGGCCACCTTGTTCTTAATTTATATTAATGATCCCCTAGAAAAGCTGTTCAAAGGTCGAATCTATGCTTTTGCCGATGATTTAGTTTTAGTATATAATAATGAAAACGAAGAGGAAATATGGCAATGTATAATGACTTAAACATATTGAAGCTGTGGTGTGTTCAAAATAAAATGATTGTAAATGTATCTAAAACCAAAATAGTTAATTTTAATTTAAAAGATTTTAAGTTTATCAATGATGTAGTTTTTCATAATTTTTATTGTAATGAAACGAACATATGTAAATATGAGAAAATTGAGGTAGTGAATCATTTTAAATACCTAGGTGTATTTTTAGATAGTAAAATGACATGGAAAAAACATATTGAGTATTTACAAGGCTCCTTAAAGCATCAAATTAGGAAATTTTACTATTTGAGGAATAAATGTAACCAAGATCTATTACGGACATTATACTTTGCTCTTATAAATTCTAGGTTGCAATATGGTATTTACTGCTGGGGAGGAGCTTTTAAAAATTCAATTGAAAAACTTAGAGCAACTCAAAACCATTTTTTGCGTATTATATTATTTAAGAACGAGAGAATCATCTTTTCCGCTTTACCAAAAGCTGAATATTTTACCGATTCAACATTTATTTCTGTTTAAAGTGCTACAAATATTTTTCAAAAGAAGTGGAAACAATGGAACAGAACAACTATATAAATCATCCATACATGACGCGGAATGCAAAAAATAAAATAGTTAAAAGGCCAAAAGTGAATAAAACCTGTTTTATACAATCGTTTGTTTTTTTGGGCCCAAAATGTTACAATATGTTGCCAATTGAAGTTAAAAATTGCAAATCTAATAAAACATTTAATTTTCATGTTAAACAGTGGTTGTTGAGCTCTGAGGAAACCAAACAATTAACAGAAATAATTCAATAACATATTTTCTTTGTATACAAATATATTTGTAAGTGTGTAAAAAGTTGTACATAGATTTAGATTTAATAAAATTTGAAGTTAAATAGGTTATAAAACGAATTAGCTACAAACCTATCAATATTGATAAGAATTGTTTACAATAATTTTCCTCGAAATTATTCTTTGATTTTGTTTCAATGCAATGTGAATAGTATAAGATAAAATTGCCCACATGTAGATAAGTATATGTATATATAACACTACAGAGGCCGAACACCAATTCTCAGTGTCATGGACTTAGTGACTGATAAGTGTTCTTTGTTTTACTTGCCGGCCATCGCAACTGTGTAGGATGGTCGAGTATATTCCTACCACATTGTATTGTACATGAAGTGTATTGTTTCAGATGGAATAAAGATATTTTAATTTCATTTCATTCCACTATTGCTGTTGACTATACATTTGACAACATTTCATTAGGACCCTCAAACTGCTAGTCACCACACTGTTCTCTAACTACCCATGGAAGGACAGGTCTAACGCAATTGCACTACATTAAACATCTTGAAAGATTGTTACATTTTCACACCCCACCTTCTCCCTGACCACACTTTAATCAGTGGAGGCGCTACACAATGAGTTATGAGCCAAAACCAGTTCAAAATAGCTAGAGCTCTTTGCGGAAGAATTTTGCACTACGATTTTTTAGTAAATAACTGTAGTTCTTCTTTTTGCTATTAGTGCTGCTCATAACAGGTAGTGTACTCTCTAGGAAAAAAGTTGTCTCTCGACCAGTTTAACTGATTGTTTGGTGCCTTTATTCACTATTTAAACAATTCTAATCATAGGATGTGCAGTGACCGTCTTTCATTTCCAATGGGTTCAAGAATAAAATATTGAAGCTTGAATCGCTTATTTATTTCTAGTAATTGGAAGGTAGTTTATGGTAAGTAACCAGGGTAATTTGTGTTTTAGGGCATCATCGCCCTTGGCCCAGCTCTATTCCACCTCTACGATGGAGCACCACCACTTTGACCAGTGCCTTATGATTCTCAACAGTCAGGTGAACACTTTGTTATTATTTTATAATAAAGGCCTTTTGGCACATTTATAAATCAATTTACCAGCAGGTAAGGAAGGGGCTTTACTTGACAATTTTTAAAATAAATAATAAGGAGTGAATCTACAAATTTCCATAGCAATGACGAGGAGGTTCTAATAAAGATACAAAGGTTCTTCTTTGACCAGAATGTTTGTAATTGAGTACTTTATCAGAATAGATGTCCTAAAAGTCATCTCATATTTTTTAAATATTTATATTTTGTCAAAAAAAGTTTAACAAATTTATTTTTTGTACAGTTACAGCTTGTAAACAAAAAATATTATACACCCAGGAAAATATGTTGTTGAAATCTAAACTTATAGTACGGGAGCTAGCAACATTTGAAAAACAATAATTTTAGAACAGTTGGTTTTTTGATATACTGTCTCTCTTGCTCTTTCGGTTATAGTTCGGGCTACCTGGCTGGCGGTAGTGGTTGCGTTTATTAGTGCGCATCTTACCTGCACAGGTAAAAATCCTTAACTTTAAAAGAATTTTTTAAAGTGTAATTTTTGATATTTTGCCTTTAGGTAGATCCACCAGACATAATTTTTTTATTGCCAGGCCTTTTTGTTGTTGTTAATTATGTGCCATACGCAATTTTTTATTTTTTCTAAATAACAAATTCAAAGTATTTTAGAATGTCTGTAATTTTTATATTACGTTCTTTAAACATATAATAATCTAAAATTAATTAGCCAGGTGTTAATTCGATTGTTAAGTATTAAATATAAATAAAAAAGTAATGAAAAGTATTGCAGTATGATGCTTGTGGTTAGAGAGAGACAGTGTAAAGTGCAAGAGAGATAGAAAGCGACGGCAGCGCATCGGCGAAATTAATAAACAAACATTACAAAATAACGTAAACACAACAAACATGTGACTTTATACTGACGCCATATTGTCCATTTGCCGATGCGCTGCCGTCGCTTTCTATCTCTCTTGCACTTTACACTGTCTCTCTCTAACCACAAGCATCATACTGCAATACTTTTCATTACTTTTTTATTTATATTTAATACTTAACAATCGAATTAACACCTGGCTAATTAATTTTAGATTATTATATGTTTAAAGAACGTAATATAAAAATTACAGACGTTCTAAAATACTTTAAATTTTTTATTTAAAAAAAATAAAAAATTGCGTATGGCACATAATTAACAACAACAAAAATGCCTGGCAATAAAAATTTATGTCTGGTGGATCTACCTAAAGGCAAAAAATTAAAAATTACACTTTAAAAAATTCTTTTAAAGTTAAAGATTTTTACCTGTGCAGGTAAGATGCGCACTAATAAACGCAACCACTACCGCCAGCCAGTTAGCCCGGACTCTAACCGAAAGAGCAAGAGAGACAGCATATAAAAAAACCAACTGTTCTAAAATTCTCTCACGAAAACGTTGCTAGCTCCTATACTATTAATCACAAACAAACACAGAAAAAATATAATAATCAGATTGAAAATGAAAAAAAATATAACATGAACTGTTTTGTTAATACTGTCAGATTCGTCTGTTAAAATTAATTCTCTGTCTATTATTTTTAGTTCTTTTCATTGACGTTCCCAACAGCTGGATCCAGACATCAAAAAAACATACTTGAACGTCTGCATATCATCCCAAAGACGTACAAGTTATCGTAAGCGGTAAATTGTATGTAATGTGTAATAAACTTCGAATGACAGGATATCGTCTTCAGTCCTCAACGTGAAATTTAGTAATGACCATATTTCGTCATTCGCTTCTCAAGAGAAAAATTGTAAATGACAAAATATAGTCATTCAGTTCCCAAAGAGTTACGAGTACGATCCCTGTTGCTGTGGTTCATTTACACTATTAGCAACTAGCTAAACAAATGTATTTTTTTTCTGAATCTTTAGTTTAAATGTAATAACAACATAGCTTTTCTCCTCTTTATCTAAACTGTTATTAAAATTGTGACCAATACAGTTCAACATCAGAATCCATATCAAACAAAATATGCCTGTTTCTCTATATGTTGATCTCACATAAATCAATTATTTATTTATAAACTAGAAGAAAATTCCACTTAATTTAGTTTTTATGGAGCTCTAAACAAAATAAACAGTGTAACTTCACCAACATCAAAATTTAATCAATTTTGATTTAAGTTTTTTTATTGGTTGAGTGTGAAAATATCTGACAGGCTATAAAATGTTCACTGAAATTATACCAATAATTACCAAATAAATTATTTATAACTTTTTCTAATATAAGTTAGAAATAAATAGACTCCATTTTGTATCATACCATAAAATATAAAGAGTAATAGTTTTGAACAATAATTTAATATTTTAAGCCAATTAAATGGAAACATATACATTCTAATTATTAGTTTCAAATAAGTCTTATTATTAATTTGTTGTTTGTTTTTGTCTTGTTCATTATTTTATCTTGTGTAATATGTATAAATACTATTTTATCAAACATTTCAACACATGGAAAACATATGTATTACATTACCAGAATAATGGTAAAAGTTTATGCTAGGAACGTTAATGTATTATTTATTCACAAATTATTTCATTATATACTCACATAATCTTATCATCCATTAACCATAGTATTTTAAATCAATCTTTTTATTTGTTATGAATGTGAAAACATTCTTTAAATTCCAGTCTTTAGTGATACTCAAATCATTATTGTTAATGGTGTTCATAATTGTAGGCGTTTTATTTGATAAAACGTGTTTTATTGATTTCAATATGTTAAAATTTTAGGGCAATCAAATCTTGAGCAACTTGTCGCCAGATGAATATTCCCGAGTCATCAAAGTATTGGAAGATGCCATTTTATCTACTGATCTCGCTGTTTATTTTAGGTGAGTGATGGAAAATCAATATAAAGACATCCAGCCATTAAACTCTGTTTAGTATTAACAAATACTACCAAGAACAAATACTGTTAGTACTAACAAATACATTTATACTCATTACCATAGTACATGTATAGATGAACATGTATGGGTGAATAGGTGGGTCATTTACTACTGAACATGTATGGATGGGTCATTTACCACTGAACATGCATGGGTGAATGGGTGGGTTATTTACAATGAACATGTATGGATGGGTCATTTACTACTGAACATGTATAGGTGAATGGGTGGGTCATTTACTATTGAACATGCATGGGTGAATGAGTGGGTCATTTACTACTGAACATATATAGGTGAATGGGTGGGTCATGTACAATGAACGTGTATAGGTATTGGGTACTTACTTCAAAAAAGATCTGATTAGTATTTTTGCAAAATCTACTCATTTTTCCTTTATTTTATGTTAAATATCACAGTAAATTCATGGCCAATAAAAAATCATCTTCAAGGAAATGTAACTCTCTCCTCAGAAATTATAATGCAATAAAAATTAACCCCTATCTTTGTTTGTTATAATCTTTACTATTGGTATGAATTTTTTTTTGCAGATGTTAAGATTTTCGAGTTATTTGTGAAAAACTGTTGAAAAAAGTGTTTTTTGCAATTTTTATTCATGAATAACTGAAAAATGACTGGTTTCAAACAAATTTCATAAGACATATTTTGCTTAACCCTTAAACTGCCATTTATACAACGCCTATTTTCCATTAAGCGCTAATTCATTGTAAAAAAAATCAAAATTATTTTTTTAGTTGCCCATTTTTGTTGTTGTTCTATACAGGAAAATAAAAGATATGATAACATTTTGAAACTTTATTAGCTTACTTTACCTTTTTTTCTTATATATGAAAATGTAAATAAGCAAACTTTTACTTGAAAATAAGCCTCAGGCATAGATCAATTATACAGTATGAATCCATATAAAATATTATTACTATTAATAAAATATGTATAATTGAGTACGTTTACTTGTACATAAACTAATAAAGACAAGGCCTGCACATAACACATATAATAAAAAATAAGTAAATACATATAGCACTTAGTACCTTCTACAAAATCAAAATCGGCCGGATTATTCATATTGACACTTAAAACTACCAAATTACTAACATATATTAAACTATAGTAGTGATAAAAACAACTAAATACACAGTTTCAAAGAGGTGAGGTGGCGGACAATGACAACCGCTCAGCTCGTCAGTAGCTGTGTGGCGATATGCACTTGTGGCTTTGGGCGGCGCAGCGAAAATTTACACTGCCAGACAAAAACCAGTCTCGAAGTGATTGACAGGCCAACAAAAGGTCGCAAGTCGCACAATGTGTATCTTATGAGTCACCGCCCGTAACCCAAATGCATTACCGGATTAAATTAGAAATATTATTACAAAAATATAATTTTTGTAACTATTACGTGTATATGCGCTTACAGCGTTTAGAGCAAAGTCAGTTTATGCTTATGGCGTGATAAGGGTTAAAATTAGTAAATCTATTGATTCCTGGTGTTATTTGGAATTTTCAGTTAACCACCCCTGAGATTATCCTCAGGGTGGAAGTGCATATCGGTATTTATAACTTCTGTGTTATGGGTTATTTTACAACTTTTTTAAAAATTTCAGAAAAATGTATGCATCTTTCTGATGGGAAACCTTTCAGTGACTGGTATAATGAGATTTTTGGCGTATGTAATTAATTATCTTTTAATAATAGCAAGTTTCATTTAATATTCTTCATTCATATTTGTTATCTAGTCAGCACTGTTCTATTTTTAAGCTAATGAAACTTAAAATTTTAAGAAATATAAATTTAGTAAACTTGTGTAGTGTTGTTTTGTTGAATGGCTGTTTAAAGCAATAGAATAACATTTGATCTTTGTACTATTATATCAGATGCATAAAATATATTTAGTTGTCAAAGGGAAGAAAAAAATAAACACATTAGATAAGTAGTTTTCTTTTTATTTGGAACAGTAAAAATATATTCTTGTATTAATTTATATACTGCTATCAAACCATTCTTTGTTACATGTAGAAGCCAGCGGCTAAGAGGTACTCACTCCCGTTGTGCTATATAATATAGCTCCTCCAGTACTGTAAAAAGCATTTTATTTATTTTCCCTGTACAATGAATGAAGAGAGTAAAATACTGATGTAATATTTTAGAAAACGAGGTTCTTTCTTATCGCTGGTTTCATCGAGGACTCACAACTGGCACCAGGAGGACCACCGAGAGTTGTTACGGGGGATGACAATGACAGTCTGTGACTTGGCTGCCATCACCAAGCCTTGGCACATTGAAAAGAGGGTGAGTAGACATGTCAACCTATCTTTTATATTGTAGAATGATCTATATAGTGGATTTGCATTTAAATGTTTCCTTCACTGTATGAACTGAATTAGCACAATTTTAAAGATTATATGAAATAAACATTTTTATTATCAACTAGTCGAAGTTGGAATAGGACGTAACTTCTTCCATTTAACAAAAGTGAAAATAAAAGTTATACTGAACAGAAAAAATCATCTTGGATAATAAAACTCAGTAGAGTGATAAATTCAACACACGCCTTAAACTGAATATCTAGCATAAAGAAAATGAAAAGAATGATTTATTCCTTCAAAAATTGTAACACAAGTAAACAATTTACACAGTGAAAACTTGGGAATAATACTGGTCACAGTTTGCAGTATGGTGGCCAGTGAAGAAATAAATATACATGAAATACTTTTAAAAAAAAATAATAAAACTGTTGAGCCAACTATAGTTAAAATTAACAATCCATCATTTTTGTGGCGCCTGCCAGTGTAATAAAACAGATATAAAATCATAATTATTCTAAAAATGAACTAAAAAGGAAAAAAATACATATAAACACAACCAGAAACCATATCATAATATGTCAATTAGATATTCATAAGAAATTGAAAAACAAAAATATATTCTTTTATTTATTTATTCATTTTCAACGGACATCACCAATTTCTTTATGTGAATAACTTACAATAAATAACAGTACAGTAACAATATAAACTAGACACTAATATCAAATCAAATAATCATAGGGGTAGACTATGTGGCCATCTAAAGTACAGGGGCACTTTGTAGGAACAAAGACACTTTACGCCTGAACGTTGTTTCGCCCTCTCTGAAGAAATCCACAGCCGTAGATAGTTTGTTGTCCACTCTATGGAGACGTGCCATGATGCTGATAGCTGCATAATTTGACTGGTAATATTGCCTTGTAAAAATTTCAGCTGAACGAGTCGAAGAAGGAACCTTCAAGACAATTAAATTTAGGATGTCAAGGCAATCCACCTCATTATTCAGTAGTTTGCGAAGAAAGACCAGGTCAGCCATTAGCCTGCGCATTTCCAAAGATTGAAGCCCCAATTCTTGAGCCGAACCCACAACTGGAACTTGATGATATAAGAAACCAATCTTGACACCCACCATTCTGACAAAGCGACATTGGATCCGTTCAAGTTCTTTGCACAAATACTTCTGATGCGGGCTCCAGGTTAGAGAACCATACTCTAAGATCTGACGAACCAAAGCACAGTATAGTGTCTTCATAGCAGTTGTGCATCTAATGTGCTTCAAATAATGACAAACAAAACCAAGGGTTCTATTCGCTCTTCTGCAGATCTTATTTATATGCAGTTCAGGATTCAATGAGGATGTCAGTATAACGCCAAGGTCCCTCACTTTAGTCACTCTTGCAATAACGTCTCCAAGAACAGTGTAGTTGTATATTATTGGCAATATGCAAGGATGGAATGTTATGACCTGACATTTTCTCACATTGACCTTCATCCGGTTTTCCATACACCAAATGTTCAACGCATCTAAGCTTTCCTGAATTAATGAACAGTCCTCCTCCCTAGAGATGATTGAGAACAATTTAACATCATCTGCAAATAAAAGTGTGTCTTGGTTAGAGATGGCTTCAGGAAGGTCATTTATGAATAGGGAGAAAAGGAAAGGCCCAAGTAATGAGCCTTGTGGAACTCCTGGAGTAGAGATGAATTCAGAGGAGAGAGATGATGCGAATCTGACATGATGAACGATTAAAGAGATAACTTGCTAGCCAATGAATCAAAGTGTTGCCAAAACCCTGTGAAATCAACTTCTTGAGAAGCAGATTGTGGTCCACTGAGTCGAATGCCTTGAAGAAATCTATGGCATCCAATTGTTTATTCGTGGCAAAGGCTTCTTGAATATAGTTTTGAAAAGATATTAAGTTAGTCACAGTGAACCGCCGATTGGTGAAACCAAGGTACTCATCACAAATCAGACCAGTGATTTTATGTTTTACGCGATCCAGGAAAAGGTCCTTGGAGAGGTCAAAGAGGATAGAGACAGGTCTGTAGTTGGACGCAGCATTGACAGGCCCTGATTTGTGGATTGGGACAACAAAGGCTGATTTCAACACCTCAGGGAAGACACCAGTGGATAATGAAGTATTAAACAGCTTGCAAATGGGATCTGCCAAAATGCCTCTACTGTAATTTAATACACCAGGTGGAACTTCATCTGGGCCCCATCCTTTCGAAAAATCCAGTTTCCTTAATTTGTCCATTACTTCTTCTGGACAAATCAAGATTATGCGATTTCCAAGGAAATCATAACTGTTGGGATTGAATATTTCTGTGGGTTTAGTATATACTGAGAAAAAATATTCCTTGAATAGTTTACAAGTCTCTAATGGTTGTTTAGCAGTAGAGTCGCCATGGACAACTTAAGTTGGTGTAGTGATATGGCTCCAGAAAAAACAAATATTCTTTGGTATACTTTGCTCAATCCCTCTCGTGTAACCTTTAAAGTTTCCATGGCCATTAAACTTGAGATACTATGAAGTAGATGGAGATTGCTTGTAAAGTTTATGGAAAGTTTTCTTAGCTATAACTAAGCTCTTGAGGTCAGATGGAAACCATCTGGGAAAGGAGAGGGGCCAAGTCGTCTTATGTGCGAATTTGTTTTTACAGTGTCAGCTATGGTAGATATGAAGCCTTATGTTGCTCTATTTACGTCTGGAATGAATGTTATGAGTATAAAATCGGTTGAGAGAAGAGCTCGGTGAACCTCAAATATGTTGCATCTTTTTTAGTCATGGAGGTATTGTTTGGAGTTCTCATAATTGTTTGAAAGGTTGTAATGGAAAAAAAAGAGCGGGGGGGGGATGATGTCTGTCCTCTACAGGTCATCCTCTATTGCAACAATGGTATGATTATTAGAAGATAATATAAGATCTAGTATAACCCCTCAATAGTTAGTGGTCTGGTTAATCTGGTGAAGTTGGAAAAAATCCATCAATGAAAAGACCAACCGAGAAGCTGGATATTTTGCAAAGTGAAGGTGGTCATTCTAGTCAATTCCAGGAAGGTTGAAGTCACCTACAATGATAATTTAGTCCATCTTGCGTCCAGAAGACATAACTTCTTCCATTGAGGATAAAAAGTTGTTATATTTGTGAGTAGGCTGTTGCCGCAGGATATAACATGTTATAAGGAGCCATGTTATATTCTTGTAGGGTTTTATCTCAATGATAACATGTTCAACATCAGTGATTTCTGTTAGAAGACGAAAAGAATAGAAAGAGTCTTTTATGGCCACCATAACCCCACTTTTACAAGATTTTGAACTACTTAATGAAGATCTATCACATCTATACAGTATGTAATTAGTTGGAATTACTTCAGCGTCACCCACATCAGTAGATAAATTTGTTAAACTATAATTATGACACCAAATATAGACATGCTCACAGGTAATTTAAAATCACGTAACGTACTTCTCATGCCATTTACATTTTGATAATTGAATACTAGATGCCCGTTGGATTTAACTAGTTTTTGGTTTTTTTTTTTAACAATTGAGGGTATACCATTCTAGTACTTAACACGTTGGTGGCTACGTGCGGATAAATCCGCGCCGGCAGACCCTCCGCGCATCCTGGCAGCAGGTTTTGCCGCCATTTGTAGTTGCATGGTTGATTCATCAGTGTGAAATCGGATCTCGTAGAGGTAGGACGTTACGTTGTCAGGCCCTTGTATACGAACCTATTGATATTTGTGTGCGTCAGTCGCAAGTTCGGAAGTGTTTTCGCTTCCCATAAGTGTTTTCTGTTTATTGGTGTTTTTTTAGGATTAGAATGAATTTTGTCATTTCAGGCTTAGCCCTCAACGTGTTAATGCTAAGGCACTTTTCACCAGCCTTTTCTCTTTCAGCAAGTGAAATCCTGAGCTTTTGAAGATGTGATCTCTCCATCAATGTATGATCATGGGAGATGTGAATGACTCGATCAGGAAACAAATCTGTAAGCAGCTCAAAATCGAAAGCTTTAAACAGGTTGATAGCTTTATGTGCGTCCTTAAAAATAACTTTCAGTGGGCGTGGTTTATTAGATGTTGATTTGCCGGTTCTGAGAACTCTTATCAGGGTAATGCTGTCCAGTTTAAGAGACCGAAGATTGAAGCTAACAGAATTCATATCATGACATATTTTATCTTCGGTTTTTTTACTTTGAGATTCTGGAATATTGTGTAATATAGCATTCTTAGCCCGTAGAAAGTGGTCATTGATTTCACTGACAATATCTTCAGAGGCAGTGGCCTTTACATTTTTTAGAGACTCAACATCAGACATTATCTTTTCTATGTTTGTCTTCTGCAAATGATTAGCAGCGATAGGTTGAGAAGGTGAAACATTTATGGTTTGCATCAGGGACTTTTTATTTATCACAAGATTTTTGTCTTTTTGATGGATTTTTTCTACTAGATCAAGAATGTTCTTGGCTACAAATATTTTTCCTCTTTGTTGATGTGAAGACCATGCTTGGTATGATAGGCTCTTTGTAATAAAAAAAGGCCAAGAAGAAGGATGTGTGGACTAGTTCAGGCTATATTTCTGATGCCATTATTTATTTCTCTAATTAAAACATTTTTAGGATGACCTTACCACAAATCATAGTGATAGGGGATTGTTGAAAATATTAAGTTAGTTTCTTCAAAGCTTCTTACTTTATTCTTGATATAATTTAGCATGTTATTCACTTTGAGATTGTGATTTTTGAATGTAAGGTTGGCTACATTATTGCATCCTCCAATTATAACAAAACAATCATTCTTGTTTATTTTGTTAATTTAAACTCTATTAGAGCTGTCGCAAAAACAGCCTCAATGGCAGCTCCAGGCTAAGTTTGACCAAATACTTTTGTCATATTATTAGCCTTAAAAGTCATGTGAGATGCAATATCCCTCCCTTTCCTTGGCTATCAGAAACAAGTGTTAATTTCTGACTATTTTTTATTTTTACATGTTATCCTCTTTTGTTTATGCCATCTCCTGTTCTTTCATACTTATCAATTTTCTTTTCGCTAAGTATTGGATGATCTCCTGTCTTAGAGTCTTTAGATTCAAAGTACAGTACTCTCAGTGGGTATGTTCAAAATTTTATCAATAAGACTTTTAATATTAACAATTACATGAATACCATATTCAAAGTCAGTGTTGTTATAACGTATTAACTTCTTGAAATGTATATTCTGGGCTTACTTTCTGTAATAATTATTTTGCATCTTGTTTATTAAAGCAGTAGTATTATCATTGTGTAAAAATTTCTTTTCATTTTTGTAAATGACTCCAAGATTCCAATGTGAACCTCTGTCAAATGATTTATTTGTAGGATTATTATTCACATTCAAAAGATGTTCATTGCTAAGGTCATGATTGTTTATACTAAAAAAATTATGTTAAATGTATCAAATCGCAGGGAAGTTTGAGTAGATAAAACATCATAGCTGGTTCCACATTTTAAAAAGTGAGTTAATATTGGCCCAATGAACGCTATGTCTTTTCTATATTCAGAAACATATCTTGAGAAAGAGGAGAAATATGTGTCAATATACACATCATCAATCCAGAACTTATTACTGTCTTTGTTTTGAAGTGAGGTGATAAGAATATTTTTTTATTCTTGAACTTACATAGTAAAAAAGTTATATAATATGTATCAACCCATATAATAAATGGAGAAAAAGTTTATTTGATAATGGAATTAGCCAAAGCTATGTTTTATGCTTTTCGTTCAATACTAGATTGTAACCTAGATAAAAGAAGACATGAAAGACAAAACAAGATAATGGTATAATATTGAGAAAGTAATAAAGTATAAATAGTATACAAAATAACAATAATTGAATATTAATTTTTAAAATGCAGAATTATTCAAATATATCATTTAAAAAATCGTTGTCCTGTTTTGAAAATAACCACTGTTTTTGAAAATAGCTTAATGCCAAGAAGTCTATTGTTATTACAAATTTTAATTTCTATTCTTAATTTATGGAAAAATTTAGGGCCAGTGTACTGTAAAGATTGCTTAAAAACAGTTTTATTAACTTAAGAGGGTATTACACGTGCGGACTTGCTCGTGGGCATGCTCATGGACAGCTCATGAACTTGCTGATGTACCTATTACACGCAAGGACATGCTCTTGGGCTTGCTGACGGACCTATTACACATGCGGACATGCTTGTGGGCTTTTTGGTGGCTGGTGGCAAGAGAGCGCCAAACAACCACAAGTTCAGTACAGAAGTGTGTTGCATTCCATCAGTGCTGTTTGAAAAGAAGGTTTAGAATGAGTGAAAATGATGGACCAGAGTTAGCAGTTTTAGGTCAAGTATTGGACATATGTTTTCCGCCTAGGAAAACGAAACGCGTGTGGTAAAATAATAATTTTGAAACGTGAAACTCTTTTGCAGACAGCTATTATATTACCTGAACCAGATGCAGATGAGTTTAGAAATTATCTAAGAATGAATGATACTGTACACGTGCGTGCATGTATGTGTGTGTGCGTGAAGTCGAACATTATCATAAAGTCAAAAATTTTGAGAAAAGTCGAAAATTTCCAATTAGATTAGATTCGTAATATACCAGTATTATAAAGTTAGTATCTTCTAGTGACGTTTTAAGATTTGGTATGATCAAATGATGGTGGGGTGGATATGTAGGTTAGGTGGGGGGGGGATGAATAGTTCTGTGAACGAAGGCTGTCTGGGGGATATCATAAGTAAAGAAATATATGTGAGTTCATAAACGTACATATTCATTTTCCAAGCTTTCATTTTCCAAGTAATTGAATGGAAGCTTACTTTACGAAACTTATTCACAATGGTTTCCCATGTCTTATGTTTTAAGTTCATATCCAAATAGTTCTTGTTTTTAACTCTTTATAAACAAGGAACACAAAATCACAATGAGTTCAAAATTCTCTTTAATAAGATCTGATTTCACTCATTGTATGTACTGCAAGGTCTAGTTGATACAAAATAAAAGATAAGTATAAATATATAAAAAGGTGGCAAAGGGGTAAAGTAATGACAACAAAAATGGTTTACGCAAGTGGTAGAGCTCAAACAGCACGGCGGCGTCAGGGTTGAAGGATTCGCACGATATGGACTTGCTGACAGAGCTATTACACACTCGGACATGCTCATGGGCAAGTGCTAAATATCAAACCGATCAGATGTTCACCAGCAAGTCCACGTCAACAAACCCCTATTACATGCGAGGACTTGCTTGTGAGCATGCTGATGTGGACATGCTCGTGAGCAAGTCCGCGCATGTAATACCCCCTTTAGGCAATCTGAATACTCATTGATAATTACTCCTAGTGCTATGTAGAAGTTCACTGGTACCAGTATTTCCACTTCTAATGTAAAACTGTTTTAATACTTTGTATACAAAGAGATGCTGAATTGGCGGTAATTTTAATTGAATGGAGAGAGCAAAAGAAGTACCGGTACATGGAGTTTTTTTAAAAAAGGATATCATATTTTTATTTAGTGGGGTCTAATGTTGCTTTAACAAATTACTGTTATCATTCAGAGTAAAAGAACTTGCTGTAAGAAAGATTCTTTCACAGGTACAGCTGCACTACCCACCAAAGTTATATACAGAATTGACTAGATAGCACCTCAGTAGCATAAAATTCTTGGTAACATGATTTTTTTTTAGTTTCCTTGAATCCCCTGTACAATTTTAATTGCCTGTACAGTATGTATAGCTAACATTTCTCCAAATTAAGTATTATTTCTACAGCATCTGTAGTATAATGTACTGTTAATGAATGAGTATTAATGAAACTATAAAAAAATAAACATTTTGTAGCATTATCTATACATTGTATATAATTGATTCTTGAAAAAATTGTGTTTATTAACTTAAAGGATTAATAAGTGGTTCATCGGTTATTGTATTTAATTTGTTTTATTACTCCATTACAATTACGTACGTTTATCAATCAGTCAATCTGTCCACAAGAGAGAACTGGACGACACGTTTCAAATCAACAGATTCTTAAACACTCTGACAATGTATATGGATGCTGCTTGCCCTAAAAAGAAAACCAGAAGTAAGAAGAAAACAAGTTCTAACTATAAAGACAGTGAAGCTCTAAGATTAAAAGAAACTTATCTTCAACACTTTAGAAAATACCAGACCACAGGAAGTGATCTGCATAAAACAGACACAGCTCTTGCTAAGAAAAACTATGACCTTAGACAGAAAATGCTAAAATGCCAGGCATCATCTAACTGTATAAACAGAGCTGAAAATAAATCAAAAGCAATCTGGAAAATAGTAAACAGTGAAAGGAAGAGTAGAGAACAAGGCAAAGAGCGCTTAAACTGAAGATAAAAGGAGAGGAAACAACTAACCCACATGAAGTTGCTGAAAATTTAATGAATTCTTCACCAAAGTTGCAAAGGTAACGTTGGCCATCAATAATCAGCACCAAAAAGGTAGACAACTCACATCCCATGTAGCAAATTGTAGACTCAGTCAGCTTCACAACGCCACTACGGAAGAAGTTCAAGTTATTATTAAAAGCATGAAATCCAAAACCTCAGCAGGGCTTGATGAAGTATCGTCAGTTACTTAAACATTGCAGTGAAGCTCTTACACCCCCCCCCCCTTGTCAGCATCATAAATAAGTCACTATCATCGGGACTCTTTCCATCAGCCTTGAACGTTAGAAAAGTATATCCTAAACACAAGAGTAACTGCCAAAAGACACCTAGCAACTATGGAACAATTTCATTAGTCTCCACTTTTTCCAAAGTAATAGAAAAAGTTGTACTAAAAAGACTGATGGACTACCTCGAACAACAAGACTTGCTAACAAGTCAGCATGGGTTTGTGAAAGGTAGATCCACAACAACTGCAATTGCTGAGCTGGCAGAATTCACCTGCAATCAATTGGAAGCAGGGACATTTGTAACTTGCATAATGCTTGACTTCAGCAAGGCCTTCGATTGTCTGGGACACAACCTTACCCTTCAAAAGCTTCAAAGCCTGGGTATTAGTGGCTCTGCTTACAGGTGGTTTAAAGGCTATTTGGAAGAATGCACCCAAGTGGTGGAAATAAGATACCATAACAAAGGAACAATACAAAACATCAGATCCAAACCATTACCTGTAAGCAGAGGAGTGCCATAAGGATCAGTCTTGGGCTCTGTACTGTTTATTTTATTTACTAATGACATGCCTCATCTTTTAAATACCTACTGCTCTACTTTAATGTATGCTGACGATACTACTCTTCTGCTTACTGGGAATTCTACAGAAGAACTAGCAATTGACTCATGTACAGCAGTAAATATGGCGTACCAGTACTGCCCCTCAAACGACTTAGTAGTCAATATGACCAAGACCAAACAACTGGCATTCGGTAGAAGACGAGATGAAATTGCAGCTCTTCCAGAAGTTGACATGCAACCGAAGGCAACATTTCTTGGAGTGACAATTGACGAAACCCTTTCATGGACTCAGCATGTTGATGACCTTTGTAAGAAACTAAACACCAGCCTCTTTGTCATCAAAAGAATTCACCACATCAGTGATTTAAGAATTGCAAAAACAAAAACAACTTATTATGCCCTCTTTGAGTCTAATCTGAGATACAGCATTGCTATATGGGAGACACTACAGTCACTAACCTACAGAGACTTCTCCTGATCCAGAAGAAAGCAATAAGAACTCTTAAGGGCCTAGGACCCAAGGACAGCTGTCGTGAAGGCTTCAAGGATCTTCGTTGACAGTTGTGGCCCTCTATATCCAGGAAGTAATTATGTTTGTCGATAGGAATGAACTCCCTCAGAGAACAGATGTACACCAGTACAACACTCGACATGCTGACAGCTACATCTTGCCAGCAAACCATCTATCACTGTATGAGAGGAAGTCGTCATACATGGGACGCAAGCTTTACAACCTGCTGCCAACCGAGATAAAAACTCAGAATGGGAAGAACCTGAAGATGGCACTGAACAGATGGCTGGTGACCAGGTCGTTCTACACGCTGGAAGAATATCTGCATAGGACACATGACCATCCTAGACATCAAGACTTCTCAATTTAACTTAAATTTTGTAATTTTATCACTGTATTTTTGAAAATTGTAAATAAAGAGATTTTGACTTTGACTTTATCATCAGGTTTTTTTCTCTATTAAGTTGAACTCACATGGCACTTATTCAATGCAAAGTTTACATGTGTCAAATGATTAAATTTAAAAATGGTTAAAACAACATGCCGGCACAAACATGTTGCACGCACATACACAGTCTTGCGAATGACGGACAAGATCTGGAATACGGAGCTATAATGACTGATTTTAATCCATCATAATACTGAACATTAATTCATGTTGCAGCCATAATCAAATAGGGTCTGCGTAGGATATAGAATTAATTGTTGAATTGTTTTTACTTTGGTGGTAAATAAATAATTTCAGTTCACTTCAAATTAGATATTTAGTATTATTGAAAACTTGGTTTATTTGAAAAAGAATCTCATTGCCACAAATGTTTGCTGATTTAACTTTACTATCGCAGATTTAACTTTCATAAAGACCTTGATAGAACAATTTTATTTTAATTCCTACTAGACGGGATGGCTGTCTTTTAGCCCTGGGGTTTAAAATTTGTGGTCGAGATCTTACTATATCTCAACCTCACTATCTTCTTTCAAGAAGATTTAAAAAGGCTATTTGTCATTGAACTATTGATTAGCTACAGTTTCTTAACAATAGTCTGCATCAGTTTATAACATATTGTATACATATATAACATATACACATATTGGCAAAGTGAAACTAATCGTTCATATCTTAGACGTTCTGTGACTGCTCATGTAATTTTGGAGCATCTTGTGAAAAAGTAATAATGATTTAATTTAATCATTTAATCATGTGCATCGCGCTATAAAATAAAAATGTACATAAATGGTTTATTTAGAAATATGCCTTGCTTGCCTGATTGTTCAAGCGATGCTTGGAAATTTAACAATCACAGAATACAAAAATCAACTCAATTAAAGTTTTTCCACCCAAAGCTATATTACTTGTTTATCTTTTAACTTGTTTGCTAAAGAACAATCTAAATCAATCAACAGAGAGGTAATTTGCCTTCATAAAGAAGTATTTTTCTGACTCACTAAATAATCTTGTTGCAGGTGGCAGATCTGGTGACAAGTGAATTCTTTGAACAAGGTGACATTGAGCGCCAAGAACTCAACATTACCCCAATAGTAAGTCTTAACTCTTATAGAATACAATTCAAAGACGTTAAGAAAGAAGAGTGATATCAAATGAGATAAAAACAAAATACTCCTATGTCTTACAAATTTTCCGTAATGAAATGTTGTATTAAAACAGAATTAGATCAAATTCATGACTGCCCTCTCATAACAGTTTTAATAATTATAACAAAAAAATTTCAAAATGAATGTCTTACCTTTATATTTCCTAGTACAAACATTTGTACATTTTTCACGACTAGGAAATTTAATTAGTATTAATCTGAGTTAAATTTGATGAAAACTGCTTTTTCCTGATAATTTTACAATTCTTTTATATCACTTAAATAATATACTTCAAAGTCTCTGAAAGAGGTTTTTTAGGTGCCTCTCTTTAATATAATTGAATAGAGGTGTCATCTATACACACAACACATTCTGGTCATTGAAATGCTAATGTGATTTTGATGATACTCAAACTTAATATTGCTTAAGATTTTTTTTTTTTTTAACTTATTCCCTCTAAGTTACCCCATTTCACCATTTTCCTCCTCATCCTTGTTGTATAAAGCAAGCAAAGACGAGTAAACAATGTTCTTATCAACCACTAGATCTTTAGAAGTTGTAGTTAGTGTAGAAATTGTAGCTCCCTAATTTGGCTTTTGGTACTGTGTAAACACGGACATGAATTGTCTTTGTCTAGTCTGCTTGTAGCTTTTTGAGATTGAGTTTGTTTTTAACTCTGTTGTGTAGTAATTAGTTTTGTAATAAATACTGCAGACCAATCAGCAGGTCCATCTAATAGTAAGCAGTATTTATTCAAAGATCAACTAATGAGTGTATATAATTAACAATTAGTCAAATTGACAGGATTGCGTTTGAAAGTGACGAAAACATTTGTAGTGATGACGAGAAAAGTGTGATTGTAGTGATGACGAGAATAGTGTGATTGTAGTGATGACGAGAATAGTGTGATTGTAGTGATGACGAGAATAGTGTGATTGTAGTGATGACGAGAATAGTGTGATTGTAGTGATGACGAGAATAGTGTGATTGTAGTGATGACGAGAATAGTGTGATTGTAGTGATGACGAGAATAGTGTGATTGTAGTGATGACGAGAATAGTGTGATTGTAGTGATGACGAGAATAGTGTGATTGTAGTGATGACGAGAATAGTGTGATTGTAGTGATGACGAGAATAGTGTGATTGTAGTGATGACGAGAATAGTGTGATTTTAGTGATGACGAGAATAGTGTGATTGTAGTGATGACGAGAATAGTGTGATTGTAGTGATGACGAGAATAGTGTGATTGTAGTGATGACGAGAATAGTGTAATTGTAGTGATGACGAGAATAGTGTGATTGAGGAAGAATACTGACTCTGAATATAATTATGAACTGTAGTAATACATTTATTTATTGCTGTAATTAGTCAGTAAATTAACTATAATTATTAAATAAATTTGCATTAGTGTTTAACATTATTTGGCTCTGTAAAGGTCAGGGTACTCATGTGCATCCAAGGTAATTTCGCTCGAAAAACTTACAAGAACACTTTGGGCATATGGTTTTTGCAAACCGACATCTTAATAAGTAAATTAAAATAATAAAAAGTGTCCAATTTTATATGTCTTATTTAGATTTTGCCGCAGCGAACATGCTAATAGTCAAAATAGTCTGGACGGTTACTGCAGTCACAATCTGAAATGTATTTTCCAAATCATTTTGTCATATTTTTCAGGCAGGAAAATTATACATGTATTAAAAAGTTTATTTACGTAAGATTAGCTGGCAAGTTTATGCAATATACTTTTAGTTATTAGAATTGTATACACAGTGATTTTTAAGTCATATATCTCAAAAGAATTCTTTAATTTTGTGTTCCTTTTAATCACCAGTCATTTAATGTGCAAATAAAATATTGAAATGTTACAATTATGTTTAGGAAGTCACAAAATTAGTGGTAATTGTAATACAGTTTAAATTTTGTAGGACATCATGAACAGGGAAAAAGAAGACCAGCTGCCCCTCATGCAAGTTGGATTCATTGACTCAATTTGCCTCCCTATTTATAAGGTAATTTCACTAAATAATCTTCAGTTAGTACTAGACATTTACCCTTTTTTTATATACATTTGTTATATTGTGGTGAAAAGACCCTTGGAGAAATGCTGCATGAAAAGAAAGTTTCACCCCATTGGAATCATAATTTTGGTTACATAAAACTAATAAACAGAAAAAATGTTTGAGAAAAACAAATTTCAGCCTTCATACAAAGCTCAAATTTAACAAGATAATGTTTTATTTCAACTATCTGTGATATTGCTTTGTAGCAGTATAATATGAATATGGGTTGGTAAAATTCAGAACAGAATGTGACTTCGTATATTGTTGTATAACTAAATATGTTATTTTATACTTATTTTAAATATGCTTTTGTTGTTGACATTTTATATTGATAACAAAAGTTATATTATAAACTAAGTTGTATTATGTTAGAATTTGGGTCAACTAAACTTAAAAAAGATTTCAGCAATTAATTTTCATGAAAGCTCTACCATAAATGGACAGTAATGTACATGAAATAGTCACCAACCCACTTCTGTGCTCAGTATTGAATCTAGTCTGGATAACCCACCCCCAATATGGTAATGATATACAGGGTGTATATAAAGTCCTGCTTCGGCTTCGTAATATCTGAACAGTTCCAGATAAAGCAATAAAACTTGGCACATCATTACTGCACTTTTAAATGTACTTTTTGGAGTAACCACCATTTTGCTGTCATTTCAGAGGGACAGGATGAAGTCTGAAGAAAATATTAAATAAGAGCACAAAGTAGTACATCAAATTAACCCTCCAAGTGCTGATTTTTTTCCACCTCAGTGCTAGGCCATTTTTGCTTGCCCGCGTATACTGCTAAATTTCTTTATTTAACTCAATTTTTTTTATTAAAACTAGGGTTTATTATATATCATTTTATTCAGTAGAACATGTAGAACAATAATAAAATAAGTTTGAACACTTACCTCTAATGGTGTCTCAGTTATAGACCACTTTTTGTAAATATTTCAACAGCATTTTTTTCAATTTTTCACTTAGCGCCTATTTATTAGCATATAGTAACGACCCACAAGTAATTCCATTATATACAAAATGTTCTCCATTCAATTCTGATTAAAAAAACAAATTTGCTCTTTATTGTACATAAAAAAATTATTAAAATGTATTGTTTGAAACTTTTCATAAGAGAAAAAATTGCACTTTTTGAAAAACATTGTTACAATCATAGTTTTTCTTAATTATAAATAAAAAAATAAAAAAACACAATATTACTGTTGTTTCCAACTGTTTGTTACACATAGCCCTTATTTACAATGATATGAAAATTTATTTTCAATATAAACAATAAAAAAACGTATCTAAAATCTATAATCACTATCTTCATCGTTCAAAACATTTCTAATAGCACTGGAATTACTTAATTCACCCATAATTACTTCTAAATACTAATTACAATTAACTTTCATACAAAAATATATACATAAACAACACGAAATCAAAAGAAAACACGGGACCCTACGCACAGTATAAACAACAATGCGAAACTAGTCACGACTGTCAAGAGTAAAATAACAGCTGTTTTTCGACTAACCATGTTCGATTATATTCATCACTAGATTAGATTGTAATGTATTGTTTCGAAAGAGCATTTATTCCCGAGTAATACTATATAAAGTATATGTTGATCCAACAATTAATAACTGAGATATATTACGCATTGTGAAGCGATGTTTATTTCGTCCCGATCGGGACTTTAGCACTGGGAACGATCTTTATTTCGTCCCGATCGGGCTTTTTAGCACTTGGAGGGTTAAAGGCTTTTATGGGTAAAATATAAACCACAAATCTGACCTTACAAAAAAAAAAAATGATATATAACATTATAACAGATAAAGATTTTCTTGTCATTGTTATTAACACTGTAGATGTATGGAAGTGTGGGTGGGTACCATTGTAAAACCTTTTTTTTTCAATTCAAGGGTGTTGTAGTAATGTTGCTACCATTATTAAAGTGCAATTTTTTCTTCATATGTTTTAGGTTTTTTTTTCAATTGTCATAAATTATATGATAGTTTTTAGTATTTATTGGCTGTGACTGCCAACTACATGAATGGAGAACTGGAATACAGGAAACAGAAGTTCATACAGTGGCCATATTCCTGAATTGAATATTTATAGTTTGAAAATATTAGAATAAGTTAAATAAGTTTACATAATATAATAATTGTAATACACTATAAAAATGGCACTAAGATTATTTTTAGGAAAAATTAATAGCAACAACTTTTTAGATACATTTACAACAAATGATTTAAAATCACGAAGTTAATTTATCAGCTGTTAAATATTTTATCGTCTGATGTTATTTCCCCTTACTTTGTGTGACTGATGCGTAGAGAAACATCCACGACTTCTTTATGTTAGCGTTCAGATAATAGCATGTAATAAGATAAAGCAAAGAATATGATAAATATAAAATATAATTTATGGATGAGTACAGTGATATTTATATTATATGGGTTAATTTTATTTATGGCTGAGTACAGTGATATTTATATTATATGGGCTAATGTTATTTATGGCTGAGTACAGTGATTTTTATATTATATGGACTAATGTTATTTATGGCTGAGTACAGTGATATTTATATTATATGGGCTAATGTTATTTATGGCTGAGAACAGTGATATTTATATTATATGGGCTAATGTTATTTATGGCTGAGTACAGTGATATTTATATTATATGGGCTAATGTTATTTATGGCTGAGTACAGTGATTTTTATATTATATGGGCTAATGTTATTTATGGCTGAGTACAGTAATTTTTATATTATATGGGCTAATGTTATTTATGGCTGAGTACAGTGATTTTTATATTATATGGGCTAATGCTATTTATTTACATTCGCCCAATTGTTTTTGTATAAAGTTTACATTTATACCATTGATTTTTACTCCATTCGTAGTGGACTGGCGTTTCAGGATAAATGTAAGGACTTCTTGTAGTAGGTTTGCTGTTCAACTTGAACCATGACATTAACTGCGTATTACGTAACTCTGCTTGGATTAATGCTTCCTCAGTAGCATCATTTTTTAAAGAAACATTTTGAGAATCAGGCGAATGAACTGGTAACCTAACTACAGTTTGCGATTGATCATGCAGGCTTTATGCAAACATTCTCCAAGCAGATTCACTTGGTCCAACATATCGAGCGTTTAAGAATACATAGATTTCATCATGGTTGAGCATATAATTTTTAGCAGCTACTTCTATATTACAGTAGTGGTATGCAAGTAGCACGATATTTGAGTTTTTAAAAACTCAAACTCGACTCAAGATTTTAAAAAACTCGAAAAAATCGAATCGAGTTTTGCCATATCTTTGAGGTAAAACGCTATAATCAAGACAAAAGTCCCAATTGTATAATAGATTATAAAGATAAGCATTTTATGTAGGCAACTGTATTTAAAATATAATCATAATAACGTATTCGTAACCAAAGATGTTCTCACGATGTATTCAGATTCGTGATTCACGCACACCAGTCTGGATAGTACGGCCATGGTAATTACGGTATTCCCGTTATTTTTAAAGAAGGCACATCCAAATAAGCTGTTCCAAATAGCCGACACTAGTTATTCATTCAAAACGTGATAACTGATCACAAAGAATCAGTTATTGAACCGTTTCAAAACTTTGTTACTTAACTTTTACCAACATTTAAAACTAACAGTTGCTTTTCAGGTCCATCCTTTAAAGTTCATGACTAAAACTATTCTAAGACTGACAATTTTGGACAGATTTAATTAAATCGTGTTGAATCTGTTACAGAATCTACGTGTGGAATGTAAACTATTGAAATTGAAAAGCTATAATAATTTGAGAAAGAATGCCAGGAACAGTTTCATTCCGGCATTGTTACTAATAAAATAATGAAATAACAATTAATGTAGCTACTATCAGTACATCACTGACTCGATGAGTCCCAATATAAAATGTACTGCTAGCTGTGGATTCGATTTGTTATCCATTTTGTTTTAAGTTTTTGTTGACGTTTCAAAAATAGAGATGGGACGCTACATCTACCATGGACGCTAGAGATGGGAATTGCAGTTACTTTTTCGATAACCTGTTACATAATTCTATTATGTCCTGGTGATGTGTTATAATAATCTGTTATTTTTGTAACCTGTTATTCTCGACGCGTTGACGTTCCAGACAGTTATTCTTTTTCTGTTATGGCCTGGCGTTACTTAACGGCACACCCCTATATTACAGCAATCATGACCTTTATAGACATAGTTGTGAATATACTTGATAGAGCGAACACTCAAATAGATCTCCACATTGATATGAGCGCGGAAATATAGCAAGAGGAATGGATTATATGGTACAATGAACTAATTTGTAACATCAACAAACTTTCCATTTAATGTGTTTAGTTATGATCGTGCCATTATCTTTTTGCCTATAAAGTGGATAGCCATTTGCATTTTCTTTTGTTTCCTCAATGAAAGAGTTTGGAAAATCCTTCTTGCATTTTCCTTCTTGCATGCAAACACCGGAAGGATTGAGATGACTACAGGGTACCATATGGGCTTTTACCAATTCATAGAGTTCATTATGTGAAGGGTTGGGAATTTCAGCAGATACAACTTTGTCAATTTCCTATGGGTTCCTAAACTTGAAATTATCTTCCAATGTGAAAAGCACATGAATGTGGGGCAGTCCACGTTTTTGGAATTCCACAGTGTACAAAAACGCTTTTACTGCTCCAAAGATCTCCACTTTACAAATTAGTCGTATCGATTCTTCCACTTTAGCATGAAAACTCGTACCACAATGTCTGGTTTGTTATCTGGTGTCTCCCAAGAATGAATACTATCAGTTATTTCAGACCATGTCGGATTTCAAGTAAATATTATGAAGAGGTGTGGCTTGCCAAACTTTCTCACTAATGCCATAGCATCTTGATAATTCTGCATCATATTTCTTGGACTCCCAATTAAAGATGAAGGCAGAACTACAATCCGACCTCCTCTCAACTTTTCATGCTCAGCCCTCACTCATAAAGCATTTGTTAAGTCGATGTATCTTTCTACACGCAATTTAGTTTCTTCCCTTTGGATGTACTTCAGTCTATCTCCTACAATTCGGCAGTAATAATCCACCAAAAGTTGCTGAGTAAGTTTTCCAGCATTTATTAATGGATTGAAGTCACCTGCAGGGCCATTTTCTCAGACTGAAATTCTATATAAAACGTATTCTGGCATAATAACAGTCTTTCGTATTTTAGTTTGACGCACACCTTGAATTTGCATATCTATGTACCAAACAGTTTCACCACATGGCCAAATCAAAGCGTAGCATATAGGGTCACAATGCATACTATCATAATCTATCTTTTGTAAAGCACCAGCTCTTTCATAATCAGTTATATGTCTATTAGAAGGAGGTGCTCCATCAGCTTTTTAAAACACTGCAGCAATTCCAGAAGTAGTAGGATCATTATATCGCCGCTGATCTGCAGATGGCTCATGGTAGAATCGCATAAAAAAATGTATTGGTGAACAATTTTCTTTAAGTGCAAGGGCTTTTTCCTCTTCAAGTTTCTGATGAATGGTTTTGTATGAAAGGACTTAAGGATTGCATTTACTAAGCAGATCACTCAAGTTGGTAAGTGTCTGTTTGGACAAACCTTTGTTAGCATTATGTGACATTCTAATTTCATTAGCTTTGGCAAAATCAAGAATATATAACTGACCATATGGTTTCCAGAGAATAGCAAGTCATGAATAGTCCCTCCAGAACCGTAATTAGCAATTATGTCACCATTTTCCTGTAAGCTCTAAACAAACAATTTGGAAATATTTCACTCACACTCTGAAGTTCAGCATGTCCTGCATACTGACCATTGGCACTCATCACACGCTTATAATCAGTAGCATTTTTAATACTTTGCCCATATGTTTCATCCCCAACAATAACATTTTTAAATGCACGTCACTTCTTATCAATGTGGTCAATAGCAGTCAAACCGACCTCATTGCGTCTATCTTCAGTTCCAAATAAAAAATTAGAGATTGCACGAAATAAACAGTTACCATCACCCATGATGAGAATCACTTCAAATTTGTTGATGATTGAAGAACCAAACGTCATTAAATTAGGATTAGCTGGTTGAGATACCAGTTGTTTTCTTTTAGAGGAAGAAGGATCAGATGTCATCAAATCAGCATCACCAGGGTCTTGTCTTTTTCTTGTGGTTCCTTTACCACATGTCATCAAATTAGATCCTTCACTTTCCAATTTCCGTTTTTCACTATTCCTGGTAGTGGCTTTTATTTTCCTTCTAAGACCCATAATTCAAAGTCGTAAAGTAACTAAAGAAATGTAAAAATATTTAGACAAACCTGTCAACAGTTCAAATTGATGTGAAGTTTTATTTTCTCACAACATGTTTCAATATAAAAATTCGTCTTCAGGTGAACACAAAAAACATTTAGATAACTATACAAAACTGTACACAAAAAATATAAATGAAAAATAAAAATGTAGAAAATCAAAAGGACAACCAGTATAGTTCTATTAAGTTAATAAATAAATATTGAATGTTTCCTTGGTGACTGAATGTATTATGGAGGGGTGATATGTTAAGTCACTGCATTTTGAATTTTATCAGCTGGTTTTCTGTGATTATCAATAATAATTATGGAATTAAAAATACAATGAGAGCTAAATTGTGAAACCCATCCCCACCAAATAAATGAATGTCAAGCTGTAACGAGGGATGGCTCAAGTCCAGAAAGTGATAGGTTTACGGGCGGCACTTGGAGGGTTAAAACACAACTCGGCAGCTGGGTGGAAAAGAACGATTTATTGCCAAAAAGTAAATAAAACTCAGAAGGCCACAATGACAAAATAACAATAAAAATGCAATAATCAACATGGATTTTGCTTTTTTGTATAAACACATAAAAGCAAAAAAAAAATAAAATTTTAAGGTTAGAAGGTTGAACAGAACAAATCATCCAGCAATTTATCTCTCATCCCTTGATTCCACCGAGGCTAGGAAGTAGGCCGGAGTTTCTAGACGGCTTCGAATTGAAAAAATTTAAAACAAAGTCAATCCCCTTTTGACGAAATTGAAACTAAGAAAAAAATTAAAATAATATATAGGACGGTACCGGTTTATCAGAAATTCACTAAACAATACAAATAACAAATGAAACTTAAGAACTAGGCCTAAAATACAAATTTAATAAACTAAACAATTTAAAACAGTAAATAAATATTTAGAAATAACAGAAAATAACAAATTTTAAAGAATAACAACAATAAAACAAACTAATTAATAATTATCAAAAATAAAATGTTCAAAAATAAATGTGGCCTATATAATAATAAAATTTAGCAACGAGTTTATTTAAAAATTTGGGCTATGCTAATTTGTAAAGTTAAAGTCTATTGTCCTAGGCCTGGTCACTGTTTTTTTTCTTTTTTCTAACCAAGTAGAAAATGTTCATCCTTCAGCTCAGCTACCGGGGACAATAAGAACGAACTCACCTGAGGACAGAATGGAGGCTCCCAAAGTTGTAAGGTGGGTCGGTGAGGAGCAAACATGATGCTTATTACATGGTACCCAGGCCAGGCCAACACAGTCCAGGAGGCAGAAGGTAGGCCAGCGGCAGGCTGAGGGCAACGTCCAAATCGAGGACCCTGAAATTAGTTTGTTTCTAGCTGAGCATATTGCTGCTGGTTCGGGTTGCCGAAGTGATGTCTAGTCTGGAAGACGACAAAGAACAGGCTAACCAGACAGACCGAGAGTGGAACAGACCAAAGTCTGAGCCAACAGCCACAAAAGTAGAGTAGACAGCACAAGTACGAAACTCGGGCAGCCTCACAAACGAAAGCGTAGGGTAACAAAATGTACTGGTCAAAAGACCCGGTACAATTATAGTTTCTCATTTACAGATTCATCACTATCAATGTTGATATGTTTATAAATTTCGAATTCTTCAAGTGTGTCCAATTTGCTGCTTTTGTGCTATATATTTTTTTTATTTATGATGAGTTTTTATTAAAGATATGTATAAAGTGGCGAGACCAAGAGCTCCATGAATAAATGAATAAACTTATATGAATAAATGGCCTATAGAGAACGAAACAGTTTAAAAAATCTGAATGTAAACAAACTGATATTGAGATGCCTAATGCACAGCTGACAATGGTTTGTTTATGTACATTCACAACATGAAAAATCCTTTTAAAAACCCAAAATTTAGGTCGAATGTCCGTGCCTAAGTCCAACCAATTTGAGTGATCAGTAGCTCAAAATAAAGTGAACATTTCACTGAGTGTTCTTAAATTAAACAAAGTATGTAGGTTAATTAAAGAATGAAATAGTAACGGTATGTATGAGTAAAACGTGAAAACTACCAAAGCTAAGTAATTTTTAATACTTTATGGCTGATCTGTAAACAAATACTTTTCATTTAAAACCAAAATGAAGGAAATCGGCCGGATAGAACGGCTGTGCTGACTGCCGTCAGATTTTCATAACATTTTTTGTAATATATAGATACTAGCTGTCCTGCCCGCTTCGCCTGTCATAATATTGATATTTTATTGTATAATTGAAATCTGCAGCAACCTTTCAGTTTACACAGTATCCAATTTAGGACAGCTGAAATTATGTATAGTTTACTACTGTACTCAATTATTTTTAACACGGGAGAGGGCGCGCCACGGTCTTTTGGACCGGGTCAGTAATTAAATGTTTATATTTCCTAGTGTAGTGGGCCGTATGCCCCCACCCCCCCAGTACCTTTCGATGGACTCGTCCACTGTCCTTGACCGTATTCGCTTAACCCCTCCCATCATTCAGTTAGCGACTGAGGTTATTTCTTTGCAGACACGGTCTTTAAGTTCTGGCGCGCCCTCTCACGTTTCTTGTTTTCCTGATCGTTTCGACCGTGCGCGCCCTCTCACGTATGTACTTTTGTGCAGCAGAAATATTAATGTGTTTTAAAGTTCTGTATATATTTTTTATAAGTTGTGTATATATTGTAAATAGTGACAGTTTTGTGTAACATTGTGTAAATACTATGGATAGATTTAGGAAACAAGATATTCAAAGACTTATTGATAGTGTTGAAAAGGAAATGGAAAGGGAAGAGGAGAGACTTATAAACCCTGGTGCGGTAAGGCGTAATTTGTTTATTGAAGAACCGGCTACTCATCCCGTTGATGAAGCAGCATCAGATGACGACATAGAGGACAATGTGGAAATTCAGGAAGCAGTTTCCGATTCAGAGGAGTCTGCAGGTGAACAGGAGGAACCAGCAAGCCAGGCAATGCTTCAAGCTCACAACCAGCTAATTCCACAGTTTCAAGATCAAGGCCCTTTTTATATGGGAAGGGACCAAAACACAAAATGGAGTGCCCACTGCCCTACAATACCTACCAACTCAAGGATGCCTAGACGTAATTTAGTAAGACGTTTGCCAGGGGTTAGAAATTATAGACCAGAGTCTCCAGTTGAAGCTTGGGGAATTTTTCTTTCCGATGACGTACTAGATGATATTGTACGTTACACAAACCAGCGCATAGAAAAAGTTCGCCCAGGGTACACAAAGGAAAGTGATGCTCGAAACATACCAGAAGTGAAATAGAAGCCTTTTTTGGACTGTTGTATATGGCTGGAATTTACAGAGCCTCCCATGTAAACTTGCTGGATTTGTGGGAAACCAATGGACTTGGAATTGAATTCTTCAGAACTCACATGAACTTAAAACGATTCAAGCTTTTATTGAGAACGATGCGATTTGATGACTCCACAACAAGACATGAAAGGCGACTATTTGACAAGCTTGCACCCATTCGAGATATTTTTGATAGAGTTGTAGAAAAGTGCAAAACTAGTTTTTCTGTGAGTGAATACTTGACTGTGGACGAGATGCTCGAGGCTTTTAGGGGAAATGTCCTTTTAGACAGTTCATAAAATCTAAACCGGCGAAGTATGGTATAAAAGTATATTCATTGGTTTGTGCCAAAACGTTTTATACAGTCAACATGGAGATATATGCCGGGAAACAGCCTGAAGGGCCTTACAAAGTTGAGAATTCTGGCCTTCATGTTGTGAAGAGAATGGTTGCACCAGTTAGTGGTACCGGAAGATCTATTACTACTGATAACTGGTTCACTTCAGTTCCACTTGCCGAAACTTTACTAAAGGATCACAACCTTACCCTAGTAGGAACAATCAGGAAAAATAAAAAAGAAATTCCTCCTATCCTAATCGCTAAGGGAAAGCCCGTAAACTCAAGCATGTTTGCTTTCCGAAATAGTCTTACTTTAGTATCGTACACGCCAAAGAAGAACAAAGTGGTAACTCTGCTCTCATCAATGCACAATAATGATGAAATAGACCCTGAGTCAGGAGTGGCTGCTAAACCATACATTTTGACCTTCTACAACTCAACAAAATGTGGATTAGATGTAGTGGACCAATATAAAGAGCGATATTCCGTTTCACGGACAAGTAACCGATGGCCACTGACTTTGTTTTTTACTATTCTAAACATTGCTGGTATTAATTCCTATATTGTCTACAAATATGGAAAGGGCGAGTTTGAACTTCCAAGACGTACCTATCTGAAGGATCTGAGTAGGTCATTGTGCCTGAAATATTTGCAAGAACGACATACCATTCAGACACTCCCTAGAAGTTTGAAGAGGAACATTCGGCAAATGTTAGGACTTCCTGAAGATGGACCACCTGGAGCTCCGCGAGAACCAGAGGGACCAGGTAGATGTGCCTACTGTAACTGGAAGAAGAATAGAAAGAGCAAGACAAGATGCCGAGTATGTCAACGACATATTTGCAAAGAACATTCTGCAGTGACTTGTGTTCGATGCGTTACAAATGAAGAATCCAGTGAAGCGTCTGAGTAAAAATGGATACAGACATTAGGTAAAGTTTTCTGTTTTGTGTTATTTTAAACGATTGTGTCTGTAGTTAGATTATTACGTAGTTTTAAACCAACTTTTTATTTTACTGTAAACATTTTTTAACACAGCATTATTTTATATACGTTAAACATTAATTTGTATAATGCCTTTTGCATTAAAGTTTGTTTTCATATTGAATCTACAATGCTTAACATATATTGTCTTAGTTTAGTAAAATAAATATTGTAGTTTATGATTTGAGTGTATTTTTTACTAACCCGAACAAAAAGACCGTGCGCGCCCCATCACGTTCTAATTTTAGCGCGCCCTCTCCCGTGTTAATTTTAAAAGTTTAGCCTACCACAATTGTATTCTATTCCTTTTTATTCAACAGCTGTTAATCAAATAAATAAATTAATTAATATACCTCCATAAGAAAACCATGGATTTTTGGAGGCCAGTGGGACGGAGTTCTGGGGTCAAAAAGGAAAATCCTTTCTTAGTAAGTCTCTAGGGGCCAAGATAAACCCATGTACAAAATATGAAGTCAATTCTACGTATAGTTTTGGAGAAATAGTGATGAGTAGTAAATATATATTAAAAATATATATTAAATTTAAAACTTTCCAGATGAAATCAGTTCTCTAAGATAAAAAAAGTTTCAAAGTCTAGACAAATAAATCTGTGTCTACTTTTAGAGGGCACAAATTACTGTAGTTGACACTGAATTAGTGAAATATCGGATTTCTTGCCATATTTAGCCATTTCCTGTGAACTGGCTATGCATTTGGTCAAATTAAATTGTAAATTTTCCAATTAAAATCAGTTTATTCTCTTAGATACAAAAGTTTCAAAGTCTAGAGAAATCTGTATATCTACTTTTAGAGGGCACTAAATTAGATTATATTTGACTCTGAATCAATAAAATATAGTGTTTCTCGCCATGTTCTTTGATCTGGCTATGCATGCTTTAAAACTAAATCTTTAATTTTCCGATTGAAAATAGTTTGTTCTCCTAGATAAAAAAAGTTTCACAGTCTAGAAAAATCTGTAAGTCTACTCTTAGAGGCCATAAATTAACCAATTTGATTTACATGCACAAATTGAAAATCTAGCTCTATCTAAGGATGAAGGAGGTGAGATAGAGCAAAAAGTCGTAGGGCCAAAGTTGTAGATCGTCTCAAATCAGACATAGAATATGGTGTTAGTTTTGCTGTAAAACCGTTCATTTAGCCGCTATAGTCCAATTAGAGAAACGCTGTTTTTTGCACTACAAAGTCTTCGATTTACTAATAATTTTTCAAACTCCTTTCTTATTGCACATCTACAACATAAGACCTTTGACTCTTCAAAATTTCAACCTCCTAGGCTTAGAACTTTTTTAGTTACAGTGATGAGTGAGTGATTCAGTGGTATTTGCCTTTTATAGGAATAGATAGGGTATGAATTTTGAGAATGTCAGTATAGAACCTTATTTTAACACTTTTTTTAAATGAAAAACTTAAAATACAGATACATTTTGACTGAAACTATATGCTTGTAAACAAGCATTAAAATATGTTAAACAATAGAAAAATTGTTTGAATTAGTAACACTATTCTTCTAACACTACCCTAATGTCTTTGTAAACATTTTGAAACATATAATCTCCTTAACCCTGCTCAATATGGTTTCAGAAATGGTTCAAACACCATTAAAGCTGTCCAGGATGTTGTGTCCTTCACACTCGAAGCTTTTGAAAATAAATGCAATGTTGAGGCAACGCTGATCGATCTCAGCAAAGCATTTGACTCGGTTTGTCACAAACGATTAATTAACAAACTGAAATCCTACAATATAAATGGTTCTGAACTGGCTCTTATCCACTCCTACCTTAGCAACAGATACCAAGCTGTGATTTCAAATAACAAAATATCTGACCTTTTAAGGGTCGAAAGAGGCATTCCGCAGGGTTCTGTTTTTCTCCTTTCCTATTTATTATTTACATGAATGATTTTCCCAATTCTCTGCCCTGTAAATCTGTACTGTACGCAGACGACACCACCTTCCTGACATCAAGTAATAACTCTCAAGACTTACAGAAAATGACTGCATCTGCGATGACAGCCTCAATTAATTGGTTTAATACAAATTATTTAAAATTAAATACAGAAAAACTGAACATCTTCTTGTCTCAACCACCAAACAAAATGACAATGGGCCAGACAGTGTTAAGCTTCTTGGTATAAATCTGGACAGTAAACTCACTTGGGAGCAACATACCAATCTACTTTGTAATAGATTGGCTAGAGTCATTTTCCTCCTCCAGAAACTTAGGACATGTATCAGCCACAACTATTTATTAATGACTTATCATAGTCTATTTTATTCCCACTTAAATTATGGGATTATACTCTGGGATAATTCCAGTGGCGCAAAACGTGTATTCACTCTACAGAAAAGATCTGTAAGAGCCATATTGGGGTTAAACAAATTCACATCTTGTAAAAATATTTCATTGACTTGGCAATTTTAACTGTTCCTTGCATCTTTATCTTACATTGTTTATTACATGCCAAGGACAACTTAACTAACTGTGTTACTAGGGACCTCATTCATTCTTATAACACTAAGCAAAAAAGTCACATTGATATGCCCCATGTAAGATTAGCAAAATCTCAACACCACTTTTCTCATATCAGCTTAAAATATTTCAATATGCTCCCTGAAAATGTTAAAAGTGAACCTAGAAAAAAGTTTAAAACTATAATACAAGAATGGCTGACAACTCAAGCCTTTTATGAAGTAAAGGAATACGAAGTTTCTGTTCACTCCCTTAGACTGCAGTGCTTAACCTAATTTTGTCATCTCAGTAGGTAATCTGTAGTCATTTTTATAATACTCTGTTTTAGGCGATAAGTATGTAGTTTACTTTTAACTAATTTTAGTGTACTCTAGTCTATTTAGCTGTAATTTGAAAATGTCGATTGCAATTCTTGTAATTGTTCAAAGACAATAAAGATATTCTATTCTATTCTAAAAGATGATTATTTAAAAATACAATGGATTTAATTTTGAACGTTCTTTATATTGATTTATAGTTATAAAATCTGTCTATTGTTAGGGGTCGTCTGGACCAACTGTAATTAATATCTCTTGACTAAATTCAATGAAATTAAGAAAACATGTGATATGTTTGTGATAGAAGTGGTTTTAATCATAGCCAAAAATGTCTTTAAATCTGTAGTAATTCCATATTTTGTAATTAAATTCTAGTTATTTATATTTGAGTTAGTCAGCTGATGTTTATTAATTCTAAAAATAAATAGTGGGACAAGAAATGCATTTAGAGTATCTATTAGTAACGGATTTCATAGAAATCCCTGAAAAAGTCTGCATTTTGATAAGAAGGTGCCAAAGTCAAGGAAAGGCTGGAATTTGTATCGTAAAAGATTCATTTATACAGGATTTAATACCGTATTAATCTCTGATACCTTGAAATTTGAGGTTTGCAAGTACTGTACTCAAGCCAAGGCATACATGAGCTCGAGAAATCTTCCCTTTTTCAAGCTCAAGCCCAGAAGAAATTTTACAAATGATTTTAAAATATTTCTAAATAAAAGCTTCTTATTGCCGTGAATGGTGATTTCTTAGGCATTTACTGAGAAATGAATTTTTGTCAGAAAACAGGCTTCACATATACATCGAGACTATTGAAAGGTATAGTCACAGATAACTAACTCTACCCAGATAGCTCAAAGTGTATGGGAAAAGTGTGCACACTGTTTAAGGAGTATATAGGTAACACGCACTACACGACCGTGAATTTAGGATACAACGTTGCCGCATTAAACAAGTATTATATCACAATTATTATTATCAGCTGATATTTATTATTGTAATATTCGTATTTAATATGGTTAGTTGATTGAGTTAAATCTGGCAACGCCGCCTAATTGACAGCCGCTCGACGAGCTTTAAAGCGGACAGTTGACACACTTTTTAGCATGGGAATGAGCTATCTGGGTAGTTAGTTATCTGTGGTATAGTGCTGTTTAACATCTGTTTTGACTATGAAGTGTTAGTCTACCATCAGAAAGTCATGAGTGTTTGAATCTCTCGAATTTGTAGTTTAACACGTTCACTGCTGAAATTTCACCAATGAGGGACCCCCATGCTGAAAATTTTGTTGCATTTTCACTTACCCTTAGGTCTTTAATGTTGGAAAACAGTAATCCCAGGTGTCAAAGAAAGTTATATCGACGTTTTCCGCCATGTTGAAAGTCTGGCAGGCACACCTGCCATCTGCATGTAGCGCCACTATTCCTTCACAATAATTTTTAAAAACACAATTTTTTTAAAATATAAAACAATACAAATTTAAAAAAAATTATAGTATCTAATAAAACATGTAAAATTTGCCATAAAAGACAATAAAAAATGACAAAATATTAATATTTACAGTCCTGCCAACCAACCTATATGTAAAAATGTTTATTCTTGCATTGGTGAATGGAATTGATCAAAACAGCCTGGAAAACATAAACCAGGTGATTCAGGGCACTGTTTACATTCCCATACAGTCATTTTTCTAAATTCTTAGCATTACAAACTCGGCATCGTTTTGCCAATCTTCTATCGGGCCTATCTTTTCTCCTGGTTTCTATCTTTGTTGGCTCATGAGGGATATTCCTCTATATCATTGGCCTTTCAGGTTCTGGTATATCTGGCATCAAGTTTTCCACAACTGAAAAACGGAAGTCATAGAGGGGCATTTTACTTTTATCTTGGGCAGTTCTGACCTCATTGAATAAGTAATGTGCATTCATCAAGATCATTTGGAGAGTATGGGCAAAAATCTTCTTGTACCATCTCAACGTCTTTCGTTCGCAAGGATAGTAACTTTGCAACTGATCAGAGCAATCTAACACCTTTCAAAAATTGGTTATACATTACGATAGGCTTTGGTTTCTTTCTTTTGACACCAAAACAGTTAATTGATGTAACAATCTCGTGTGTGTTCTGTAGAAATATAAGCCACCACTCTTTTATTTTCCCACTTTCCAACTACTACACTCTCCGAATACTGAGCAATATTGTCCCCTATCTTTAGTTTTGCGGTTTTTATCTGTGGTGAGATGTATTTACGATCTAATCTAAGAGTTGTTGTGCTATAAGTACCTCGTCTAAGCAGCATGGATGCAAGGGAAAAACTATTATAATAATTATCCATATATAATGAGTGGCTACAATTTAGTTATCATCTTTAGTACAATATTGCCTGCATGACTTTTCCCACCTATATCTTCTAATGATGCTCAATACAGTAAAAATAATAATAATAATTTATTGTCATTTGGCTACAATAAGCATTAACAAAGTCTCTTTACAGCAAGTCATTACTAATTATAGTAGCAATTATAAAAACTTAAGAATGGGGCTCACACAAACTCTTTAACTTTAGCCTATATTTATGCCGTTTCCCTTTTATGTATTGTCTGAATTGCAGAGCCCCACGCCATAGCACCATTGCTTCATCAATACATAAATTTTGTTGAGGATAATACAAAGAAGACATTTTATTATTAACCCTTTTAGGACGAGCGGGTGGTTATCCGCCTGCACCTATTTTGCCGAAGAAGACAATGTGGGCGGGTAACCGCCCACACCTATTTTGTCGAAAAAGACGACTTTCACGTAATACTTGCATAATTACGGAAATACGACGAACGAAAATAATGTTAAAACTCAGTTCAGAGGATGATGACGATGAGGATAGGGAAAGTAATTGGGAAGAGGTTTTTGAGAATAACCCACCCAACTTTGATTACCAAAAGAATCCTGGCCTAAAGCATATATCTCCAAATGCTACAAAACCTATTGATTTTTTAAAATTTATTTTTCACTACAAGACAACTTGAATTATTCGTGACTGAAACAAATAGATATGCGGAATCTTTTCTAAGAAGCAAAGGAGACACTCTTTCACCAAAAAGTCGATTTTGGTTATGGTTGCCTGTCACTGTACCAGTAATGTGCACATTTATTGCTGCAATTTTTAATATGGGCTTGGTACCAAAACCAACAATCAAGTCGTTTTGGAGTACAATTTGCTCCAATATACAAACGCCAATATATACACCATGGTTCAAGAAAATGTTTATACGGGATCAGTTTGAAAATCTTCTAACCTTTTTCCACATGGTAGATACTAGTAAAGTAGCAAAACTTAATGAGCCAAACTACGATCTCTGTGCTAGATTCCAGCCAGTGTTTGACCATTGTAACAGATTATTTTTCTTTTAATATTTATGTAATCAGCAAGTAAGCATAGATGAGAACATGATTGGAACAAAAATAATCAAACAAGCCTGATGCAGTATATGCCAAATAAACACCACCATAGATGGGGCATCAAGTTATGGCTATTATGTGATTGGGTATCTAAGTACTGTGTTAAATAAACACCACCATAGATGGGGCATCAAGTTATGGTTATTATGTGATTCGGTATCTAAGTACTGTGTTAAATAAACACCACCATAGATGGGGCATCAAGTTATGGCTATTATGTGATTGGGTATCTAAGTACTGTTAAATAAACACCACCATAGATGGGGCATCAAGTTATGGCTATTATGTGATTCGGTATCTAAGTACTGTGTTAAATAAACACCACCATAGATAGGGCATCAAGTTATGGCTATTATGTGATTCGGTATCTAAGTACTGTGTTAAATAAACACCACCATAGATGGGGCATCAAGTTATGGCTATTATGTGATTCGGTATCTAAGTATTGTGTTAAATAAACACCACCATAGATGGGGCATCAAGTTATGGCTATTATGTGATTGGGTATCTAAGTACTGTGTTAAATAAACACCACCATAGATGGGGCATCAAGTTATGGCTATTATGTGATTGGGTATCTAAGTACTGTGTTAAATAAACACCACCATAGATGGGGCATCAAGTTATGGCTATTATGTGATTCGGTATCTAAGTATTATGTTAAATAAACACCACCATAGATGGGGCATCAAGTTATGGCTATTATGTGATTGGGTATCTAAGTACTGTGTTAAATAAACATCACCATAGATGGGGCATCAAGTTATGGCTATTATGTGATTGGGTATCTAAGTACTGTGTTAAATAAACACCACCATAGATGGGGCATCAAGTTATGGCTATTATGTGATTCAGTATCTAAGTACTGTGTTAAATAAACACCACCATAGATGGGGCATCAAGTTATGGCTATTATGTGATTCGGTATCTAAGTACTGTGTTAAATAAACACCACCATAGATGGGGCATCAAGCAGGGCCGTATTTCCAATAAGGCCGAGTAGGCCGTGGCCTAGGGCGGCAAATATCAAGGGTTGGCAAATATCCATGTAACAGTGATATAAAAATATATTTATAAATGTAAAATGTCAATAGAAAAACCTGAAAATGTAAACATCAATACTATGATAAGCTGCAAAACGCCATAGCAATCACTCGCTACTGGTGTTATTATAAATATAAATTTCATTTATTAAACCTAATGCAGTGTCGGCGTGTGGTTTGTCAACCATACTACAGAATTTGTATTATCAAACTGGGAGTGCGGCTAAACGCCATTTAGGTACCTGGAGTCCAGCCGTACTTCCAGTTTGATAATACTTACCAATAATACCAGCGGGTCCTCAATCTGAGATCACTGGTTGGTTGGCGGCTGGGCGTGTGTATGGTCAATCATTGATTTAAAAGCAAGAAGCATTCTTTCAATAGGATATATTCAAGGCTTTTGGCACAACTTGATGACGAAACCATTTACTGGCACAATATTTTAACCCGAGTAGTTGCTGCCATTTGGGCTCTTACTTGAAGAAGTCTGCCTCTTAGGGGGGACAATAGTATAATAGGTTCTCAAAGGAATTGAAACTATTTGATGGTTTTGGAATTAATCACTGAATTTGACCCTTTCTTGGCAAAAACATATTTTAAGGCATGGAAATCCTGGCTCCGGTCACACAAATTACTTATCATCTATTTATATGTGATGAAGTAATAAAAATAATGGCTAAGAGGGTGAAGAATAAAATATGTGAGGAGTTAAAACAAGCCAAGTATTTTAGCATTTTAGTTGACTCTACGCCTGATGTATCTCACATTGACCAGCTAAAACTTATTTTCAGATATGTTCTACCTTATGGTTCTCCATGTGAACGATTTTTCACATTTATCCCCTCCGTTGGACACAAATCAGAACAAATGTTCAATGCTGTACTAACAGAATTGAATAGTTTTAATATCAATATTAGTGATTGTCGAGGGCAATCTTACGACAATGCCTCGAATATGGCTGGACTCTATAATGGCTTGCAAGCTAAGATAAAGGAGCTTGCCCGTTTAGTAATGTTTATACCATGTGCAGCTCATTCACTAAATTTAGTTGGGACATTAGCGGCAGAGTCTTGTAGTGAAGCTTGTAATTTTTTTTATGATCCTTCAAGAGCTATATGTTTTTTTACAAGCTCGACAAAAAGATGGAAACGTTTGATAGTCGAGATCGATAAAGGAAAAACACTAAAAAAGCTATCAACTACTCGGTGGTCGGTCAGGGACGATGCTTGCCAAGGCCTTAGAGAGTCATGGAATGAAATTTTATCCGTTTTAACTTAAATAGAAAATGACTCCACAGAAAAAGCCACCACACTATGTGAAGCCGTAGGAATTCTTAAAAAGTTGAACAGATTTGAGACAGCTTTTATGGTTTGCTTTTGGAGCATAATTTTATACCACCTTAATAAAGTATCCAAAAAAATGCAGTCTCAGACAATATATGTTCTAACTGTTACAGAGCTGTATGCATCTCTAGCAGAATATTTCTCTTCTAAAAGAAATGATTTTGATTATTATGAATCACTTGCTCTTAACATTTTGAAAACAAAAGTTACGAAAAAGACTGTAAAAGGATTCTCAAAAGAAACAAAAATATGATGACGGAGGAACTGAAGATCTTGAACTTGATGGCAGAGAATATTTTAAAATCAATACTTTTTTAGTTATAATTGATCAGTTTATAGTTGAATTTAAAAGAAGGTATAAGTCATTCAATGAGTACCAACATAAATTTAATGTCTTGACACAAATTGTAAAATCTCCAGGAAAAGTAGAAGAAAGTATTTTGAGGTCGAAAGCTCAAAATCTCATATAAACTTACCGAAATGATCTTGGAGATGACTTCATCGATGAGTGCTGCACTTTTCAAGCATACTGTGCAGTGTCTGGTGAGAAGTTTGAAGATACCTCGTTATTAGGCATTTCAACTTACCTCAGGAATTTGTCTTTCGATTCCAGCTACAAACTGCTCTGGTGAAAGAAGCTTTTCTTGTTTAAAGAGAGTGAAAAACTATTAGAGATCAACCATTAATGAAGATAAATTGAACGCGTTGTCTATTTTGTGTATAGAATCTGAAATTGCTGCAAAGATAGATTACAGCACAGTGATAGAAGACTTTGCTCAGTATTCTAGTTATTATGTACAGTTCTAGTTATTCAGTAAACTACTAAGTATTTTAGATGGAGACTGAAGAAATAAAGAAGGACTTATTTCCTACTACTATTCATTAGATACTAAATGTCATGTAAAAAAGATTTGTAAAAAATACAATAACACAATAATTATTATAGTTTGTTATACATTTTTAATTAATCCTTTTTATAAGAAGTTGAATATTTTAGGATAATATAGGCAATAAATCATATTATGTACCTATTTCAAATAATTCAAATGTTGTAATAATAAAAAATAAGTAAATTGTTCCTATGGAAGTTCGATAAAAGGGAAAATATAAACTTTACCGCTAATAGGTCTACAATAAAAATTGCGATACATGTGTAAAGAAAATAATTCAAAAATATTAGTTCTAATGATTCATTTTTTAAATAAACTTATATTTTTGCTTGAAAATAGATTCAAATACGGTTCCTATTCTACGTGTCTCATATTACCAAAATCGTACGTAGGAGACAGACGTAATGCGTTGTTGGGAGGGAGGGGAGCGGCGGAACCCGGCCGGCCTAAGGGTGTCATGAAGCTAAATGCGGCCCTGGCATCAAGTTATGGCTATTTTGTGATTCGGTATCTAAGTATTGTGTTAAATAAACACCACCATAGATGGGGCATCAAGTTATGGCTATTATGTGATTCGGTATCTAAGTACTTTGTTAAATAAACACCACCATAGATGGGGCATCAAGTTATGGCTATTATGTGATTCGGTATCTAAGTACTGTGTTAAATAAACGCCACCATAGATGGGGCATCAAGTTATGGCTATTATGTGATTCGGTATCTAAGTACTGTGTTAAATAAACACCACCATAGATGGGGCATCAAGTTATGGCTATTATGTGATTCAGTATCTAAGTACTGTGTTAAATAAACACCACCATAGATGGGGCATCAAGTTATGGCTATTATGTGATTCGGTATCTAAGTACTGTGTTAAATAAACACCACCATAGATGGGGCATCAAGTTATGGCTATTATGTGATTGGGTATCTTACTGTTTTAAATAAATTGGGTAAGTACTGTGTTAACTTTTTTAGTTAACTTGTTCCCCCACTATTTAAATAAACACCACCATAGATGGGGCATCAAGTTATGGCTATTATGTGATTCGGTATCTAAGTACTGTGTTAAATAAACACCACCATAGATGGGGCATCAAGTTATGGCTATTATGTGATTCGGTATCTAAGTACTGTGTTAAATAAACACCTCCATAGATGGGGCATCAAGTTATGGCTATTATGTGATTCGGTATCTAAGTACTGTGTTAAATAAACACCACCATAGATGGGGCATCAAGTTATGGCTATTATGTGATTCGGTATCTAAGTACTGTGTTAAATAAACACCACCATAGATGGGGCATCAAGTTATGGCTATTATGTGATTCGGTATCTAAGTACTGTGTTAAATAAACACCTCCATAGATGGGGCATCAAGTTATGGCTATTATGTGATTCGGTATCTAAGTACTGTGTTAAATAAACACCACCATAGATGGGGCATCAAGTTATGGCTATTATGTGATTCGGTATCTAAGTACTGTGTTAAATCATTTTGTTACAAAGGAAAATCATCCAACGAAGATAAAGAACTTATAAACAAATTTGGTCATGGTCCCTCAGTAGTAATTAAGATACTAGAAGCTGCAAACTATCTCAGAAAAGGATTCCATGTATTTATTGATAACTTTTTCACCAGCATTCCTGTTTCAACATTTTTTACAGTGAGGACACTTTTGTAACTGGTACAATTTGTAGAAATAGAAAGGGACTACCAGATAATATAAAAAAGAAATTCAAAGTTGGAGAAAATGTGTACAGTAAAAAAAACTTAGTAATGTTATCGTGTCGGGAAAAGAAAATCTCAAAAACAGCCAGGTTGTTAGTCTTGACCAAAACAACCATAACATCACAAGAAATCACCAAGCATCGCAGAGGGAGAGTTATAAATGAAATAAAACCATCCATTGTAGCTTCTTATAACAAATTTATGGGAAGGATAGACACGTTTGATATGATGATGTGTGTCTATATTGACGAGAGACGCACAATCAAGTACTGGAAAAAAGTTGCGTTTAACTTGTTTTCTAGAATGTTATTGAATACATACATTCTATACACTCTAAAATTCAACAGCATGCAAACAAAAGCTATGCCAAGATTTCAATTTATTGAAAATGTTGTAGCAGATATCTCCAAATCTTGGCTTGATATGCGTTATGGCACTGGAGATAACCAAGGCAATGATAACAGTCAAAACAAAGAATTAGTAAAACTGGCAGGAAAAGAAATGAAAACATGCTGGGTGTGTTCTGAAAGAGGTGGACATAGTAATCAGTAAAGAAAAAGGAAACGATCCACTTTTATTTGTACAGTTTGCAAAGAAGGGGTTCATCCGATTTGCTTCCCGAAACATACATGTGCAAACTAAATTTTCTTTATTGTTGTACAGTAAAAACCCTATTGTCCTTCACCCTATTTTCCGCCAGGTTCTGTTATCCGTCGGTGTCTGAATTCATCGCGTCACGATATGACAGTTGCCGTATGACTCATCTGTCTAAAAGACGACAATTTCCCCCCAGCCGTCTACCCCACATAAGCCTAGTTCCAACGCCCTGCCATCCGTAAGGCCTCATCTGCCGTCTAACAGATAATAGGTCGTTGGAACAGCTCGCCTGACATACGGATAGGCCATCCAGGGCTGCATGAACAGGTCTCATACAACATGGGGAAAGAGGCGGCACTACAAAGGCATGTTGTTGAAGATGAAGTTTTAAGCCACGACGCCTACACAGGTCACGCACTGGTCGTTGGAACGGTCCTGTCTGATGATACACAGGCGAGTCGCGGCAACACACTACCCGTGTACCGACATCGGCCCTGTGTTGCGATAACTAGCCGTGGGAACTAGGCTTTAATATGTTACTCTTACTGCAGTTTAATGTTAATAATGTTGATAATTAATTTGTCTGCTTATTACATAATGTACAAGCTTATGTTTTACATTAAAACTAAGCCTACTGTAATAAAAGGTTAGTTGTGACCTGCAGTATCTTAGGAAAATGTCTTTTTCCTAAGATTTTCATTCCCATTTTGTTAATAAATATCTAATAAACAACATTTAAATTTAATGTGCATAAGCACTAATAATAAGTTTCCAGCGATAAAGTGTGTTTGGGTGAATTCTCTATGATCCGTCTCTTCTCCAATCCGTCACGGCCGCGGTCCCGAACCCCTGACGGAAAATAGGGTTTCTACTGTATATAGTGGATATATTTTTATTGTGTTTTTTACATAGTTTTGAACAATAATACATATTTACAATGGATCTGGACAAATGTGTGCTATGGATAACCTTATACATTAAGTAAACCAACTTTCATTGTTTGACTTGTGATTTAGCTCTTTTTATTTAATTTACAATTTTGTAGTTTTTTACATTTTCTGTTATAAAAAACTTATTTTTTAACTTGTTGTAATACAATTTTAAATTTGAATAGAGGAATATATTAGGAATAAAATAATAATAGTTCCTATGGTAAAAATATTTCGTTTTACTATAGTAAACTAGTGGTAAACTTTAAAAAATAATAAAAATTAAAAATTTTCAAAAATATATGATGATAAAATATTTTCTGAAAATAAAAATTATTAATAAAGATTACCATTTTGTAGATAATTTAATAATGTATATATGGGTAAAATTTTGTTTATTTATTATGCTTAGAACTTGTGAATTTAAAAAAAACTACTACATTTTCACTGTTTTGACTGTCGTCTTCTTTGACATGGCTGTAGAAAAACAAGGTCATATGAAAAATGCGTACCCACAAATTCCCCAAAATTTTTGTCGTTCTAAAAGAGTTAAAATAGTCTATCAAAAATTAGACTTTACTAGCTTGGTTACATGGATCTGGTCTACTCTCAAAGTTTATGCATCTCAAAATAAGTAAAAAACCGGTCTCGTGACTTAAAAATTCAAAAATAGATTTAAACATTTTGCCTTTTTTCCAATAATCTGTTATTCGAGGCATCTGATTATACCCATATGTAAAATAGACCCTTAAAAATCAAAATTTCATCAGAGGTTAAGTCTTTCCAATGCCCAGTATGCGATCCAGGTAGTATTGGGCCCGCAGAACAGCTGAATTGCATAATTGTTTGTCACATCGTGGATAATTGTTTGTCACATCGACGATTCTTTCAGAAAATATAATATCAATTAGTAAATAAAAAAATTGAATAGGTGTAATTTGATCTGGCAATCATATTAAAAACCCCTTGTCTTTTATGAAAGGAATGTTTTTCATACCTACAGTGTTATTTGTGTTACATTGTGGTGGATTCAACTGGTAGTCAGGGTCATCGACGTTAGACTCATACATAGAATATTCGGCATAATCTAGGTCACTCTCCTGATTTTCATCGTCTGACACATTTATAGATTCCACCCAGGCGTTTATAGGTGTTCCAGGCGTAGATCCACCCAATGACAAACCACTAAATCCCGGTATATCCATTATAATAATTAAAAATCAACACATTACTATAAAATACTTCAATAAATAAAAATAACTATACATACACTAAAAAATTACAGATAGCAAATAGGAATCCGGAAACAGATGGTGAAATACTAACACAACACACCTTTGTGAACTCACGTTACATTTACACAACACTAAAGATAAACAATAACAAGGGCGTAGCAGTAGGCCACACCATCCACTCATGGCAGGCATGCCTGCTGTCCGTAGCCAACATGTTAACAACTGATTGTTCAAAATACTTCCTACAAATAATCAACCTTATAATTTTTTTTATCGTACATTTTGTGAGATTTTGCAAATTCGTACATTTTATAGTAATTTGCAGTTGATTGTATGTCTTAAGAATAATTTGTTGATTTATTAAGAAATGTACTTTATAATTTTTATTTATCAAGAAATGAAAGTTGTGCATTTGTTTAATGAGATTGATTTCACAACTCAAAAACTGTAGTAACATTCGTCAGGTAAATGGTTGTTCATCCGTAGCAAAATTCATGCAAACATAGTTGAATCATAAATTATGACTACGAGAAGTTCCATTGGTAGTAAACAATTTTGGACTATTTAAGTTTGCCTGGCATAACTTACAAGTTAATAAGCAACTGGAAAACAACTCTGTGCAATCCAGTTTTTAATAAAAAATTACACTTATTGTTTTAACACTATACCGGGTCTGTGAGAGCGAAGAGCGGGGTGTGGAGTATGTTTGTTTACTGCAGTTTAGTTCTACTGCTTATCAGTTCCTTTCCTTATTAGTCGTATATCGTCCACCCACAGATGCTGAATACTTACTTACTGCTAGGGCGTTACAAATCTTAGTCGATTTTTTGCCTCGTAGATTAGCCTCCTCCATTCTTCTCTATCCTCCACCATCTGGATTGCTCCTCCGCACTGCTCCTCCGCCATTCTTGACTTGGTCATACCATCTTAATTTAGGCCTGCCTAACGGACGTCTTCCTGTAGGTACGGCCTCACAAACCTCCTTCAGTCTTGTGCCTTCCTGTCTCTGAAGTACATGACCTAACCAACTAATTCTTTTGGCTTTTATAAGCGCTTTGTATAGGGCACGTAGCTCTCTATTTTTTCTTATGCGCCAGACTCCTTCGTCATAGACTGGGCCAAATATTTTTCGAAGTACTTTATTTTCAAACACTATCAAACGTACTTCATTTCTTTTGGAAAGCACCCATATTTCACTTCCATACAATAAAACCGGCTGTATAATGGTCTTGTATAGTCTTAATTTTGAGCATCTTGATAAAAGTTTGAATGATAAAAGTTTTGTACAAGCCCCTACACTCTTATTGGCATTTGCTAGTTTACTTTGTATCTCTAAATCTTCAGAATTTGAACTATTAATGGTAACTCCTAAATATTTAAAGCTCTCCACACAATTTATTGAATAGTTGGCAATGTTGAAATTTACACCTCTATTGTTAGCGTTTCGACCAAAGTGAATAATTTTAGTTTTTTCTTCATTTAGCTCTAATCCTACTTTCTTACATTCTTTAATAAAGTGTTCAGCTAATAGGCAGAGGTTTCCAGAGTTTTCTGCTAAAATCACAACACCATCTGCAAATGCCATTATATTTAAGTCTACTCCTAGTTTAATGCCTCTTTGGAGGTTTTTTGTATTTTGTAAGGTTTCTTCTATAGCTATATTGAAGAGAGTGTGGGAAGTTCCATCTCCTTGTCTCACCTGTGTGTTTATGTTGAAACTTTCAGATATTTCTCCATCTATTTTTACTTTAGCTTTGGACTCACTGTGTATTTATAAGATTGAATAAAGTTCTCTAAAATGTTTTTATCTGCATCGCGTTTTTCTTCATAAACTTTCTTCATAAAATTACCATAAAAACACAAAACAAGAAAATTTTGAAAAACACTTTGTTGTTACAGATTTTAGGGTACCAATGAACTCTATTTAATTATTTTATGAGTGATTCCTTTAATTAAAGGCAATTAATAGGCCAATACAACGAGACAGATTAGAAAAATGTATTTTTCTAAACTGAAATGAAAGCTGGAAGATATTTTGGACTGGGTTAAAATTAATCTTATTAATCTAAAATATTAATCTTATGGGGGCGGGGTAAGGGAGGTAGTGTTGTTATCGTTGGACCAGGAATTATATCCTTCCATGACTGGTAAAACCCAGAAAATAACCCGGAATTTGAAAATGAATGTTGAGTGGCCACCCTGTGAATGTCTTAAAGGGTTACATAGGATTCACTGTTTTCTGCACATTTCCAAGTGGTGAATGTTTTGACAATTCTTAACTGATGACTCTACTAGCATTGTCAAGGTGTACCTATTTTTTTATGTTGTGACTCCTTTTATATTCTTCATGAATTGTAAGTAAAGACTTGATTCTGTTAATAGGCGTTTGCAGACTTGAGTGACAGGTTGCAGCCATTGCTGGATGGAGTCCTGGCTAATAAACAACAGTGGCTTGCCATCGCCTCCCAGACGAACCATGATAGGGAACACCCTCAATGTTAAGTACCACCTCTCCACATCTCTTGTTAGTATAGCACATTTCATATTTAGTACAGCTTTTACTTTCTTGCTTGCAAAATAAAATCATAAATGTACAATGCCACCTGATTGTATTAAGTTTGTTGACTACTAGATTTACCACTAGATTTATTGACACCCAGGATGCAGGAACCTGACATTTGTCAAATGTGTGCAGCAGCTCACATATTTGTGAGATAGTGTAAAGTTTATATTAAAACAGGATGGTCAGGGTTTGTTTGAACAGAGTTATTTAGTTACGATAAAAAGTCATTTATTTAACTAAAGAAATTTAATCAATTAAAAATATAATATTTGTTTGGTGCTCTTATTGCTTCTGGCATATTTACAGCAAAACGATTCATTAGGGGTTTTTCATAATTTTTTCTCTCTTTATATTGTGCTCTGAGAAGAATCTTTCTTTTTTCTTCTATGAGCACTTTTCATCGACAAACAAAACAAACTCCATTTAACTTACTTAACCCATACACTTACAGTGGTATTAATTGTATGGTTTATTAATCTATTGATATACACGTGCAGTGGTATTGACCCACCCACCCACCCATACACGTACAGTGCTATTGACCCACCCAACCGCCCATACACGTACAGTGCTATTGACCCGCCCACCCACTCATACAATACAGTGGTATTGACCCACCCGCCCATACACGTACAGTGCTATTGGGTGTAAGTGAAGAATATAAAGACAACTTAGCGACTGACATAAACAGCTGTCGTTCATATATATACACATCTGGGTGGGTTAGACACGTACAGTGGTATTGACCCACCCGCCCACACATACACGTAGAGTGGTATCGACCTACCCACCCACCCATACACGTACGGTGCTATTGACCCACCTGTCCACCCATACATGTACAGTGTTAACTAAATTGTGACGATTTATGCACTAAACCAATAAGTAAGAATATAAATCGTCTAAATTGTCAATTTTGATTTGAACTTGCACATATTTCATTGTATGAAATAAACTAAAATTTGTCTGTAACTCTAGAAAGCTCAAATATTGTATACTTCATGAGCGCATTTGCTCCCTTTTTTTATTTAGATATGCGAAAATGATGTTATAGGTTCAAATGTATGTATAATTATCAGTGTTTAGTGCAATTATTATAATATTTAGGCCCTTTAAAATTTTAGTTAATGTTCTATTAGTAATTGACAAGAAGGCCTTGTGTTTGCAATGGAAGAGGGCAGAGCTGACTGCTGAGCCAGTGACTGTATAATGCACGTACACCGCCGCCTTGTTGACAATCTAGATTTGATAACTACTAAAACTTTCTTCCTAGTTCAAGAAACATTTATTTGATACAAGAGTACAATTTTAGAGTCACTTAAATAACACAATTAATTTGGTTTAACTCCCTTAACCCTTTGGATCCCAGGACCAAAAAATATTTTTTGTGCAAAAAATCCCAGACCAGTTTTTCAAAAACTGTGCGAAGAATCCCAGGCCAAAAATGACAAAAATACAAGGATTTGGGAAAATATTCATAAATCCTCTATTACACATCCTATATTGAAGTTTTTTATACTAAAATGTTTTTTACAATATTATCTAGTTATAGTTAACATAGTTGCATGTTAACGGTTTTTTGTATATGTATATAAATTTTTAAAAAATTAATTTTTTTCAAAAATTTTTTAAAGTTTATCATCATTTTATGGGCAGAAGGAAATAAAATTTATCCGTGGGCAGTATTTTTATTTTGTTCCAAATATATTTTTGTATACTGGAACAAAATTTGATACTGATATGTATCATACAAGCTGAAAAAAAAGTTTGACTGTAATAAGTACAAGTTATAAAAAATTAACGTAGTACCATATTAGTAAAATAATGAAGACTTACCTGGTCCTGTATTCAATTTGACTTCCACGAAACAAAATGTCTGTTTATAAGCACAATATACAGGGTGTCCCATAAGTAAAGTGCCAAACTCTGGGAAAGGGTTATATGGGTCAAAATAAAGAGAAAAAGAAGAATAATCTTTTTTCCAAAAACGCTTTGTTTACCAGAGATCCGCCATTTTGAATTTTTTACAAAATAATTTTTATCTTTAAATTTTTCCAACCGATCTTTATAAAACTCAGTAAGTATGTTAAAATAACAGAGACCTACTGTAGAAAAAAAATTCAACTTTGTCCAATTTAAAATTTCAAAATGGCGGCCATTTTAAACTTTTAAACCAAAATGGCGGAAAAACGGTAAAGAATACAAAAATTCATTATGAAAAATTGTTTTTAGACAATTTTATTTCTAATCTGTCAACACCAAAAACATGACAATCGGACAAAAAATAACCGAGATACATTGAAACCATTTATTGAGTGACAACACATCATGGTATTAAAAAAATGAGAAAACTAATTAAACACAAAATAAAATCTTAACATAAGATAACTTTTTAAAAGTTATCAATTACAACAAATGTTCCATGTGTCCTCCATTCATTTCTATGACACAATTCAACCTCTTTGTCATAGACACCCTCATTCTTTCAAATACCCCAGGCTTTTGTCTTATCACCTCGCAACCTGCTACAATTCGTTCCCTTAAATCCTCAATATTGTCAACAGGGGTATGGTACACAAAAGATTTTAAATAGCCCCATACAAAAAAATCCAGGGGATTAATATCAGGAGACCTGGCAGGCCATGGGATGGGCCCCCCCGCCCTATCCATTTGTTTCCAAACACTTGATTTAAATGTCGCCTTACATCCAATGAAAAGTGTGCTGGTGCACCGTCTTGCATAAACCACATATTGTTTCTCAAATAAAGGGGTAAGTTTTCTAGCAGTTCGGGAAGATCTTGTGTTAAAAAATTTAAGTAAGACACACCATTTAAGTCGGTTGGGTAAAAACAATGGCCCTATGAGATTGTCCCCAACAATGCCTATCCAAACATTGAGAGATAAGCGCACTTGATGCCTTCTTTGTGATATTTCATGAGGGTTTTCATCGGCCCAGGAGTGATTATTATGATGATTAAAAATACCTTCTCTAGAGAACCCAGCCTCATCGATAAATAAAATGTTGGAGAGAAACAGAGGAAGTAATGCGATCTGTTGCAAGAACCATTGACATATGTTAATACGGGCTGGAAAGTCCCTATCAGTTAGGCATTGCACCCTTTGGATATGGTAAGGATACAACTGCTGATTATGTAGAATCCGCCACACTGAACTTTTCATAATACCATGTTCAAGCGATATTCTTCTAACACTAGTACTTGGGTCTTCTTCCACGGCCGTCAAAACTATTTCTTGATTATTTAATGTCTGTACAGAAACAGCCCGTCCAGTCTTCTCAGTAAATTTTAGTGTTCCTCGTTCCCTCAAATTCCTGTGCACATGGAATTCGTCGGTTGGGAAACCTTTCTGCGTAAAGGCGGCATGCCTCACGTGAATTCCCATTAGCTAAGCCATAAATAAAATGAATATCAGTTAGCTCAAGATTAGAATAACTATGGTTCGGCATATGAACAAACAGAATTTCAACCTAACCTGATCACATTAATGACGTTTGAAGTAAACAAAACAGTGATAACAACAATGCAACAATACAACTCAACAACCACATGTTTTTTCATCAGTTTATTTTAATCAGCTGATGAGCTGATTTGGGGCTATTTACAACAAATGGATTTGTTGCTACCTCTTAACACACATTTCAATGTATCTCGGTTATTTTTTGTCCGATTGTCATGTTTTTGGTGTTGACAGATTAGAAATTAAATTGTCTAAAAACAATTGTTCATAGTGAATTTTCGTATTCTTTACTGTTTTTCCGCCATTTTGGTTTTAAATGGCCGCCATTTTGAAATTTTAAATTGGACAAAGTTGAATTTTTTTTCTACAGTAGGTCTCTGTTATTTTAACATACTTACCGAGTTTTATAAAGATCGGTTGGAAAAATTTAAAGATAAAAATTATTTTGTAAAAAATTCAAAATGGCGGATATCTGGTAAACAAAGCGTTTTTGGAAAAAAAATTATTCTTCTTTTTCTCTTTATTTTGACCCATATAACCTTTTCCCAGAGTTTGGCACTTTACTTATGGGACACCCTGTATATATACAATTACACTATATACACAGTCTATTTACATGTTTTAGTCTTTGAATCAGGGATCACCTTACAAACGTGCTCCATATGGCAGCCTTCCTTGCACCGCACACAACCAGTGCGCGATCTTTTCCGCCTTCCTTGTTTGTAATCAGTTCCCTTTTTAGAACATACCCAGCAGGTTTTTTCTTTTTTTCCATCAAATTTTTCCAAACCAAATCGCCTACCATTTCCATTGTCACACCGCCAAAGTCTTGTTGTTTATATGCCAGCCATTCTTCTGAAATGGCATCAATGAAAGAGACACAATACAAATATCTAGATAGCGGTTTTCTTCCATTTCTAATTTGCATCTCCTTATCAATAATATACGAATTTAAAACCATTCTGGCAAAAAGATTAAACACTACCTTCCTCCAATACTTGACAGTCCTCCGCTCATCTAAATATGAATACAATATCATATCGTTGCTATCGATACCACCCATGTACGTGTTGTATTCCATAATAGTGGCTGGTTTGGTCTCCACATTTTCCCTACCATGTCTCCTTTTAGTTTGTTCCTCGTCTGTCGTATCAGGTTTTGATGTCAGTAGTACAGGTTTTGTTTGGGCTTTCTTCTCCCTGTATGCCAGAGCAATATCACAACCATTTTTCCAATATTTTTTTTCTCCGACTTGAAGTTGGTTTTTAATTTCGGATGGGAGATATTTTCTGCTTTTTCTGAAAGTTCCAGTGAAAAAAGTGTTATTTCTATACAAGTATTTTACTACACTGGTAAAAAAGTAATCACTAAAAACGTGATAACCTTTTTGCAAGTAGTTGCAAGCTGATAAAAGACCCTTTACAACTGTGTAGCCTAAACCTTGAATGGTGACCTCCGTTTGATCCGTCCTGCCAGTTTTTCCCTTGTAGCACATCAGGCTAAGACAATAATTTGATACAGAGTCACATAAAACCCAAAGTTTTATACCCTAACGGTGATGGTGTTTGTTGGGCATGTATTGCATCAGTTTCGTTTGACTCTTAGTGCCAATTAGTGACTCATCGATTGATAGTTGTTTATGGCCTGTATAAAAGTGTTTGAAAATGTTGTTACAATGGTCTATCATGGCTGAAACTTTTGAGCTGGATCGTAATTTTGTTCACCAGGCTTTGGGAGTGATTCATTGTTGACTATTTGAAAGAAACTTAGTAAGCTTTGGAATCTGTTTCTAGTAAACATTTGACTAAACCAGGGTGTTGATTGGCTGTTATTTGTGGACCAATACGAACTGATTGATGGTTTGTGAATCAGCCCCATGTTTATTATCACTGCTATGAAAGCTTTTACTTCAACAAGAGAAACTGGAATCCAATTGTGATACAAACTGTTTGGCGAGGAAGTGTCATTATTGATCAACGTTTTCTGATTTGCGTAGCGGTTAGTTTCTGTTACGAACATAGAAAGCAAAGTTTCAGTAAAAAAAAGGTTAGTAAAATCAATTGGCTTTACTAAATTACGTGAGCAGTGCTTAGGACCAGGCAGTTCATCGAAATCAAATGAATGGGTGTAATTATTAGCATCAGCATCTACGTTATTTATACCTTCCCATATCTCATTGTCTATTTCGTCATCATCAGAAGAGGAACTATCGCTTATAACCTGTCTAACAAGCCTATCCTGCAAACGAGGGCGTTTTGGGTTTTTATTAGAAGAGGTTGACGGTGTAGGCCTAGCGTTACCTGTGCTAGAAGTGGAAGGCTGCCCAGTCATCAAGTCCTGATTTGTAAAAACCGGAGCACTACTACGTACACTGTCATCAGGATAATACGTGGGGTCCTCATCACTGTCGTCGTCAAATACAGCTGATGAATCAGAAAATAGTTCCTCATCAGATAGATCGTAATTTAGCTGCCTATCAACTTCACTTGACAGGCACTCTAGACCGGCGATGTTTTCACGATCCATTTCGACAAAACACTAGCTTACTAAGTGAAATAAAACTATAAACTTATCTATTTACACTAAAAATTAGAAAAACAACGCATAATAACACAAACAAACTCTATCCATTACACTAAACTCAAAGTAAACAGCGTAACATAACCATACAGTAGCGATTGAATAGTAAACAGTGACCACAATAATCACGTGCCAAAAGTCAGCTGAGCACCTCGTGTTTGCTCAGTGGAGAATAAAAACAAGACACATACAGTTCGTAATTTTTTTGTGAAATTAGTATATTTGACTTCGATGCATACTCTAATACCAATACTATTCGAAATCCGCAGGAAAAAACCCGCGGAAATTTAATATTTAAATTAACACGCGGCGACGATCACCTGGGATTTTTCGACAGTTTTTCGGCAACGATGTCATCGTCTCCTGGGATTCTTAGTACACACTTCTGGCGACGATGTCATCGTTGCCTGGGATCCAAAGGGTTAATTTGTTTACTCCCACAGAATAATGTTTACTCTCTTGACTTGCCCCCTTGCCATTTAGTTCGTTTCATTTCCAGCATGGTATTTCATTTGCCGTTTGGGCTCATTAATAATTGTCAGTACATTTTATTTTGACACCTGCTCGTGATATTTACAATAATTTAGCGCTAACACTACTGTTTTTATTCATGAAGTGAAGTTGTTTTTAGTATTTTTATGTAGTGACTTATTATTCAGAGATAAACTGATAGTTTTTATTTATTTATTTTTAAAAAATTTTTCGAGGGCCGGCTTCTGCAAATTGCATCTTGAATTGCCACGCAGTTGCTAAGCTTATTGTGCACCCTCCTTCTCAGTACCTCATTCTCTATCAGATCCCAGGTCCTTGCTGAACCGTGAGAGCTTCTTGACAGTGCTTTTCTGCCAGTCTCCTTGGTCTGTTTCCTATACAACACCAAGGGTTTCATTCTTCCTGGCCCATAGTGCCGGGCATTTGATTATGATATGTTGAGCAGTTTCTTTCTCCTCATCACATTTCCTGCATAAGAGATTCTGTACAGGTAATCCCATCCTATGCAAATGGCTTCTGAATTGTCAGTGGCCGGTAAGAAATCCAACCACTCTTCACAAATCCCTTCTACCCAGGTCCAGAGCATCTGATGCCATTGCAGCAGAAGGTGCCTGCATCATTCTCTTGGACTTAACATTTCCAGTCGTTCTTTCCCAGTGCTTACGGTGCTCTCTTTCCGCCATTAAGTTATAAAGGTCTAGAGCCAGTCGAGAGTCACTTAAGACTGTCTCAAGGCACTCATAGATAGATGAAAAAAGACTGAAATTTCCTCGACTTTCATCTGGGGTGGTCTGTATACAACAATAATCAACAAGTCTCCATCATTTTTGGTCAACTTGATAGCAGAGAGTTCGCAAAGTCCCTCTGTGTGTAACGAATCCACAGGAATTTCCTGATAGGATAAAGAGTTCCTGACAAGAATACAAACGCCTCCCTTTTCCATGTCGGTCCTACAAAACCCTGAAGCCATTCTGTATTCAGGCAAGCAAAGGGAATCCAATTGAGAAGACTTGAGGAAATGCTCCAATAAGCACAATATATCTGGTGACATCATCTCAATTAACACCTCAATGAGACACATCTTGGCCTGAAGACCCTGAACATTTTGATGAATAAGAGTTAGCCTTGATAAAGAGTCTTTTTTGTGGGTGGGGTCTAAAACAGGGGCAAGTAGAGAGCCCCCTGGGTTACAGGGGTCTAATGTCTCCATTCTGAAAAAGGGGTCTGACATAAGAAATTACTCTGACTCCCTGTTAACATATTGTCAGATGATGTGGGTACACTTTTAAGGGATGGTAACTCAAGATAAGCTTTAACTGGCTCAGTCATTGGTATGAAATCCAAGACTGCTTTGAATAGACCCAAGAAAAGCATTTCAAGCTTATCATTTCCACGTTTATTAAGGTGCCTTCTGTCCAGAGCAAGATGGTGCCTCCGTATTGTATAGTTTGCCTCAACATATACAACATTAAAATTACTACACATTAATTCTAACTGATCATTAAAATTAAATAAGGACTTATAAATAAGATCCTGTCTAATTAAAATACTATTTACAAAGATAATAGTGTTTGAAAAATAATTTTTGGCCGTATACAAAAGGTCAGCCATGGCATTAAGTGCCTCTTTTTTCCCATAACCACCATTGTATCCAGCCCTTCCCCTGAATCCCTGCTTAAGATTATTGGTGACAACATGAAAGTATATGACAGCCAGATCAAGATTGACATGATGCAAGAGTTTCTTTTTTATATCGAGGATTTTCCCACCAGGGCAACACTCGACATATACTCCCTTCTTAAAACTCATTCGACTAGCATGACGAACTGGGGATCTGGGGGGTATGGAATACCCATCATTGAAACGGGGGGGTCAGGGGGTCCTCCCCTAGAATAAAATTGAAATGAGATGTCTTGAAATCACATTTTAGGTTGTTATGACACTTGAAAAATAGTTTAATATCAGTAAGTTTTCCTTTTGAAAAACAATATTCTCCCAACTAAATGATTTTAAATAATATTCAATTGCATTTGATACTTACAAAGTAATCTTTTCCAGTAAAATTTTTAAAACACTAAAAATGGCTTTATATTTCAACTATTATTGCTAATGTTACAAGTCTTGTAAAATTACTTGGTTTGGGTTGTAGATATAAATGATACATGCAAATTTAATCTTCTTTAGATCGTAAAAAATGCATTAATAAAATGTTATGTTGACTGTCTAAAATGTAATTTGTATATAAAAAGAATAAATAGACTAGATGGTAAACAAGATGATACTAACGTTCTCACATGACAAGCCTAAAACACTAATTTTTATGGAGATGCGTTTCTACATAATTTTTGTAAGCACAGTTGGCTCGAAAAAAAACTAAAATATAGTAAAAATTATGATTCTACTGACATTAAGCCACTATGTAAAAAATGTTGTTATTTGTAATAACGTTCTGTCAATTTTCTTTCTTTACAAGTTTTATATACACTCGTCGGAACACCATAAAAAGACGTCTTACAAATGGGACACTACTTTTCTCGTGTATGCATATATCCACCATTGATCTCTGCTCTGGTTATTTTTTAGGTTATTTATGTATAGGTACAGTGGCTCAATGTTAGATTCACCAAAATTGTTGCAGAAATTTTAATTTATTTTTATGTAGGCCAATTTGGAAAATAGTTCAAACAAATATCCAAACTGAAAATTCCAAGCAATAAAGTCTAAACTTTGGAATGTTCAAAACAAATTTTTTATTTTATTGTCCATGCTTTATAAATGTAAATCATGCCTGATATTTATTTTGTATTGCAATACATTGTCCTCGTCGTAGAGTTGGAAGAAAATTGTTGGAGTGACTAGGAATGTACCTTCCACATGTCAAACACTTGATTGAAAAAGTATTTTCAGGTTTGCCACTGTTGAAAAGAGGATAATTCTTCCGCAAGTCAAGTTACAATTGTGGTCTTCTAAAGAATCATAAATAAGAAAAGTTATCACGAACCTCGGTTTCTTTTCATCTGTCTGGCAATTGCTGTAGATCCTCAAGTGTTGTGGGATTCGATGGTAGATATCTAGGATCCTCTCACCTCTGCTGTCGATGTTGCTGCTCTTCCATGTAGTATGGTGGGAATTTGCATCACATCCCAACACCAGATGCCTCCTCTGGCTCATCCCGTAGTCAACCACACACCTCATTTCTCTGGAAGGCGGTACTTCTGCTGAGTCGTTTGGCAGGAACACAGAAGAAAACAGTATTCTGACGTTTTCATCCTCTGTTTTGCCGTACACCTCTGTCACGGCGCAATCTCTAGAACAGAGATTAGTCATCTGTAGTGTCTCTATACTCCTACTAACATATATACAAGCCCTAGGGTTGGTACTGTCAGTGACATATATCAACTTACTTTTTAAGGTGCTCATCCCCATGACTCTGCCTCTGATGGTCCATGACTCTTTGATGAGAGCTTTTCCTTTGTCATCGGATCTTCTGGCAAAGCGTGGCCGTTGCTGCTTTGCAATCTAAGGTTGATATGGAGCATCTTAATCATAGTTCTCACCTTACTTTGATGGTTTTCCACTCCCACACCGCTTGAAGTTAACTCTCTTGCAGCTCAAGAATGGATACATCTCGAGAGACTTCAGCTTTTGCAGGAAGTCTTCATCAATTACCAAAACCAGGAATTGGCCGTTGGGATTTGAGTTTCCCCCAATAACCGCCCAGTGGACCGTGTCAAGTCCATTGTGCCGCTTGAGGCCCAGCATCACGTCCTTCTTGTTCATTGCCCCAGTTGTTATTGACACACTGCTTTGGTCAGGCTTTTGGCTGGGGCAAGAATCAGCATGATCCCCAGAAAGGGATTCAGCTCCTTCACTTGCTTTTCCAGCCACTCCTTGTACCGGTGTTGGCGCAGCCGCTGCATTCAAGATGGCAGCTGCTTGTCCTGATGTTCTCGCCTCTACAGCTCTCCCTTGATGCTGCTGGCTCATTCTCAGTCAGTTTGACGTCTAGATGTTCTTTCCTGGCAATTGCCAGCTTCTCCACAGACACTTTCTCAGAGTAGGTAGCCTCTGGTCCTTCAGTCCTCGTTCTCTTTTTCACCTCTCCAGCTTCTTCAGGTGTTCTGGGCACGTGCCCTCTTTCCACCTGAACTGTTTCAGGATTTCCGAACGAGACGTCTTACCTTTGTCCGACTATGGATTACCACCCTGACCTGGCCGTTTCTCAACAACCTAGCTCCTTGAGGAGCCGGCTTTGGTTGAGCTTGTAGGCTGGTTAGGGTGCTTCGCAATCCATGCCAGACGCTGCTCTTTCCTTGAGATGATCTTCTTGCCTTTCAGCTTAGCCTCCTCTATTCTGTTTCTGCGGTTTTTGCCTCTAGGAAGCCTCATTCTTTTAGAATCTTTCTTTTGGCTCCCGCTTTCATCGTTATCTGATTTCAGAAGGATGTCCTCCATGGGTGACAGCTAGTCCAATCTCAGTTTCTCAATTGGAATGTCATTGACCACACTGTCACATTCCTCTTAAGTTTCAATAGGATTATATTTTTCTTCGTCCATATTGTTCCTACGAGTACCAGGTTGCTATTGTCCACTTCCCCAGTGACCCATTTAGAGAGGTAAGGGGTAATTACAACTGGGTGCCCCCTGGTTTCCAGAAGGCTCCATTAAAGGTACCGAATATTAAGCCCCCAGTACCACGAGACTTTCGGTCTAGGACTGCTTAACACCTTAGTCTAGGGCTCGCAGTGCCTCTTGTCAGAGGCTCCTGACACGATTCTCCTAGTTCAGTCACTTCTTTGGGGGAGTTCTTCCTGAGCTGGTTTAGGTTAGTGCCATTACTGACAGTGCTGCTGCTCACTGCCAGGGAGTCACTCGGGACTCCAGCCTAGATCCACTGGGATTAGCGAAAACAGGGGCTACAAATAAGTACGATGCAGTCCTTGGCTACACAGGTCAACAACAACACACTACGTTGTTAACCTTCCCAGACGGTCTTGAGTACACAGATGTACCCCTGAGAGTGAAGTGGTTCCTCGGTTTCCAGCTGCCCGAACAACCTTCTCGCCCTCTTAACCCCCATAGTTTTTATTTTGTTTTAACTAAAAAAATAACTAAGTTAAAAAAAAGGCTAGTCAGGGAACAGATCTAATTTTGACGTACCTAAATGAGAGTCAAAGTGATACTTCTAACAATGGTAGAGGATCCAATGATGGATTGGATTGTGTACATTTTAGCTATGTCTTAAACAACGATTATTATCAATTTAATAAAAGTAGGTTAGGAACCTCTTTAAAGAAGGAAATTCACACATGGAAATCCACAACACTCACAATTAATTAAGCCGTGGCTTTATCAGCGAATTCAATACCCTTTAACTTGAAAACCCTTTGCCGATATTTTGAAAATACCTGAATACTCTATAAAACCAGCCTCGAACAGTATGTGGGATTTGTACAGAACACGTGCTAGGTGATGTGTCAACTGCACTGAGGAATTATAAATGCTAAATAATATAGGTCTTTAATATGTTGCTAATGGTGTTCATTGTTAATTTTATTCAATAAAGTGCAATTTTTCTCATGTTTTGTTTGTTTTTATTTTTGTTTTGAAATTTGGTCAATTTTACGATAGCTTGGCCTTAATGTAACTTTTTGGTCACATTAGCTTTCCAGGGTGTCTAAAATATTTATAATATATTTATATTTATAATATATATTTATATTAATAATATATATTATGTTTAATTACTAGCTTGCAAATTAGACACTTATATTTGAAATGTATATTTTCCAGATGTTGGAGTAAGAACCAAACCGGTGGACCATTACTGTCTGCTTTATTTTAGTATTTTTCCATCAGAATATTTAAGTTAGAACATATGCATTTTGTCTGACAATTTTATGTTCAAAAGATAAGTTTATTGCCTAATGTTTAGGTATGTAAAGAGAAAAAGATTTTGAAATATTATGTAAATATATTTATCTTACAATTCATATTTTGGCATGTCATTTTCCTGTGATCCCAAATAATATACATCTTTTGGATTATTACCGATTTGCGTCAAATCAGTATATTTGTCACCTTGGTAAACAAACCCAAACTAAATGGGGTGTAGTGTGAGAGACGGGAACTTCTCCCACCAGAGTATCCTTCAGCGGCAGTAAGGTTACGCACTGCTCTATTATTTAGCTCAAGTTTTTAATTTACTCTCATGAACATGTTCACTGCCGCAAATAATATTTGGTGTTTTTGCACACCACGTGATTTGCAGCAAAAGCCAATTGGCATTTCAATTTCTACTGATACCAGATAATACCTTTAGTGCTATTTGTAAGTTAGTTAACGGCCTGCCAACGTCCGTTCTTACTTTGTTGTTATGGTAGTTTATGAAAATAAGTATGATCAACGATAAAGTAATGTAACGATAAAGTGAATTTACAGATTTTACGATACTGTATCTGAATCAAAGGCTAAATTAGTTGTGTTAGTTATAATTTATTCTTCTGATAATTATGAAGGCAGTGTATCTGACGAACATTTTGACCAGTACACTCAGAACCTACCGTTTCACTTTACGCACTATCTACTCATTCAAACATTAAATGAGTTATCTTTAAAATAAGTGACACACCACTTCAAACACAAATACAGGATGAATATAAATTAGTGTTAAATATTTTTACGGGTGTATATACAAAGTACCAGTAACCAAAATTTATTGTCTTACACCCAACCATCTTAGAGTAGTAACAACTTTAAATTTTTACTTAAAATTTAAGTTTTGTTTCACTCAAACCTAATTTTCTCCATGATGCAATAATCTTATGAAAAACATTCCACTTGTGTAAAACATTTTGCGGAATCTACATAAAATTTTACATAAGAATAGAGAGGGCAAAGTAGTATTAACTTAAGTCTAATACCAAAGATTAAAATTATATAGATAGATGAATTAATGATGTTCCGTGTGGCCAGTTTATTTGAGCCAACCTCACTTAGTTTGGTTGTCTGACCACGGATGTTGCTGTCGTCAATAACTGTACTGCAGGTTTAGTGACCGTTTTCATTGCAGGAGCTTGAACCACTACTGTTTAAATTAAATTAAAATAAAAAAACAGAAACATATGTTTTTATCGAGTGTATATGTAATATTTAAATGGACAAAGGTTATTATTTTAACTATTGACGATAGTTGAACAAGGTTTTAACTGAGAAATAAAGTACACTGTATACTGTACATTAATAGCCTGAAATGATTAAAATTTGCAGAGTATATGATAAATCATTCTTTAATATATTAAACTATACAAAACAAGTTCTTCCAAAATATTTTTACAACTTTTCAACTTTTTATGTAACGATGATCAACTATGGGAATTAATCAGGTGAATTCTAAATCGTGAAGGACACTCACTGGTTTTTGGTTTGAACTCCTTGGTGCTAGCAACACAGATACGCACAACTAATTAAGGGTGGTCCAGTTAAAAAGTAACATTCAGATGCTATACTGTACTTGTTAGCTGTTTTACTATGCGCTGTTTCCCGATATGATTGGGTTGAGTGAGTGGGCGATGTTTAGAGGAGATAAATAAATAAATAAATAAAATATTTTATTTTGTCTTTTTACATAAAAGCATTGACAAAGTCAGATTAATGTCTAGATGACATAGTCAGATAATAAACTAACAAAATATAAGGCAAATTACACTTGGCAATGAATATACAAAAACAGACAACATTTCATAATCTACTTTTAAGCTAATATAATATAATATATTAAATCCAAACACTCTCCAGAGTCCGTACAATAGAAAAGAAAGTAATAAAACATCAATACAACTGTTATGGCACCTAGCATGATAATAAATAATATTGTACTGTATTAGTATTAATATTTACACTTCTAACAAACTAGAAATTAATATTCTTATAATTCAGAAATTCTGATAGGTTATAAAACGGGTTTTTTAGAAGCCAGTCATACAATTTGTTTCGGAATGTTTTGGTTGGACATTTGTCCGCTAAATGTTTAATTTTGTTAAAGACTTTTTGAGATGTTATGATATGACTGTTTTGCGATTTTGTTAGCCTACAATGGTCTATTGCAACATTGGTTTTGTTTCTGGTATTGTATCTGTGTTTATCACATCTTAGTGTTAGAGTTTGAATATTTTGGAGTACATAAGATGTTAAGTCAAAAATATATAAATTTATTACAGTTTGTAATTTTTGTCTAATAAACAGAGGCCTGCAGTGATCTAGAGTATGTGCTTTTGCGATGACCCGAATGGCTTTTTTTTTTTAAGTATTAGAATGTCTTCTATTTTACTACCATTTCCCCAAATAACAAGACCATATCTTAAAATTGATTGAAAAAAGGCGTAATAAGCGGATTTGACATAGTTTTCTGGTACACACCACAATAAACGCCTGAGTAAGAAAATAACTCTCGACAATCGTTTTGATAGGTATTCAATATGTGAATTCCAAGTCAGAGTACTGTCGATGTGGATACCCAGAAATTTTACGGTGGTAAAAAAAATATCAGTTATATCAACTGAAGGTGTTTGTCTTAAGCTGAAAACTTAAGAGGACAAGGAAGGGTGACCTTGACCGCTTCGTATCATCTGTCTCGCTTATCAATGTCTAGAATGTGTTCTCTAGTGGACACCTACCCAAAACACACATCCAATTGACGGCTTTGGTTGTCTGATTGGTACCTTGTGTCACAAATCAAACATATACTTGAACTCTGCTTGTAATGGCAATCAATAAAAAGAATTGTTGTTTTGTTTCTATTGTTTTAATTGGGTCCTACAAATTACAGCTGTATTTACAAATGAGAAAATATAATTTAGTGTGAGCTATAAAACATTTCCTAATAGAACACTACTGACACACGTCCACAATGAAATAAAAGCAGCATAAAATTGATTTTAATAAATATTATTATTTGGAAGAATGTTTCGCCAACTTTCTATTCCATATTATACAAAGCATAAAACTGAGAAGAAATATATATTTTTAATTATTTAGTTTTCTCTACATTTTCATCTCATCAAGATTTTTGTCTGATTTTATTTAAATAGAAAAGTTATTCACATATGTATGAATATAAAATAGGAATTTTAATTTCATTTTGCATATATATATATATATATATATATATATATATATATATGACATAGAAATTTAAAATAAATAATTAATTTACATATTATAAATTATTTATCTTTACATATGTAAAGATTTTATTTATTTATGTATACATGATATGTAAATTACTTTTACGAACTCTAATAACCACTGAAAGTAATCGCTGCACATCGACAAAACACCCGTTGATTGCCGGTTTGGCAACAGTTTTATCAACGGAACATCCATTTATCACCGGCTTGAGAGTTTTATATATTATTTATATTATAAATTTGATAAGTCTGTGTTATCTGTTTATTACAAAAGAGTTTTTACTGCATTATGTGATTTGTAATAAAGAGGTAGATTATATAAATTATGAGCTACTTATCTAAATTATGTACGAAAATTTTATTTTAATATATATTTTAAAAATTGTATATCAAGAGGTCAGCTATCTTAACTGCCAAAAAAGCTAATGATTTGTCTGTGCAAGGGGATACAGTATCTTAATTCCTTAGTTTGTATTTTTAATTATTTAATTTTCACTACATTTTCATCTCGTCAAGATTGTTGTCTGAATTTATTTAAATAGAAAAGTTATTTACAAATTATTTATCTTTACATATGTGAAGATTTTATTTATTTATGTATACATGATATGTAAATTACTTATTTATTTATAATTTCTATATCATATATATATGCAAAATGAAATTAAAATTCCTATTTTATATTCATTCTTATGTAAATAACTTTTCTACTTAAATAAATTCAGACAAAAATCTTGATGAGATGAAAATGTAGTAAAATTAAATTATTAAAAATACGAACTAAGGAATTAAGATACTGTATCCCCTTGCACAGACAAATCATTAACTTTTTTGGCAATTAAGATAGCCGACCTCTTGATATACAATTCTTAAAATATATATTAAAATACAATTTCGTACATAATTTAGATAAGTAGCTCATAATTTATATAATCTACCTCTTTATATAAGTTGTGCAGTGACGTAAACTAATTCACCATACAAATCACATAATGCAGTAAAAACTCTTTGTAATAAACAGATAACACAGACTTAATAAAAATAAAATTTATAGAAACGATATAACCTACTTCTTTTTATACAGATATGTACATAAAAGTAAAATTTAAAGAATTCAGATAACATACCTCATTTTATACAGATATATACAGACACATAGTTAGAACTAAAATTTACAGACAACAGATAACATAGTCTTTTTATCAAATTTATAATATAACTAATATATAAAACTTTCAAGCCGGTGATAAATGGATGTTCCGTAAGTAAAACTGTTGCCAAACCGGCAATCAACGGGTGTTTCGTCGATGTGCAGCGATTATTTTCAGTGGTTATTAGAGTTCGTAAAATTCGGAATACCAACGCGACTCATATGCCACTGGAAACGTAAAGAAACCCTGAATGACATGATGTATTTCATTTGTTTCTATGACAACCACGTCATTCGCAGAAGATAGAAAAATGATGTTTAATTAAAGTGAACACTTAATGTTGTTTACGAAGCTTATGTAGCTAGCTACTTTATTTTGTATCTTGTTTGTCGTTGTTTTGAGTTGATGTTGTCAATTTAATTGTTTTTTTTTTTTGTGTGCTTATAGTGTTAATAGAAGTACTAAAATGTATTTTTGATAACAAGTGAAGTGTTTTTACTTCTCATAAAATATGTAGGCTAACACAATATACCGTAGTAGTAGTAGTAGGGTAGGTTGTTGCACATTTATTATAATATTTTGTGGTTAAAAATAGTAGTGAACACATTAGCCAGATAATATTACATACATTTTATAGATAATGTTCATAGCTAAATTTTAGTATATAACCACTATAACTATCTAGTCCGTACACAAGTTATTTAATCAAAATGTTATTATAACTGTATACATGGTAATGAATTTTCGATTTATTGTACTTTTTAAAGTCTATCTAATGTAAGACAGCTGTTTTAAACTTAATAAAACTATACATTTTCTGAAACTAGACTAAATATAAAGTTTTTTGCTATCTTGAAAATTTGTTACAAATGTTTCCAATGCATGTTCCCCCTTATTTCTTTTATTAAAAATTGTTTTTGATTGTTTCATTGTTCAATGAACTGTTCAGTAAACATTTATTTTGATTATATATCCGTACTAGCTGTACCCACCCGCTTTGCCGTTCATAATATTGAGTTTGATTACTTAAAGTAAGTAAACTAAATTCTTTGTTTACAAAAACCAATTATTTAATCTAATATCAAATATAGAACACCTGGTGTTATGTATAATTTACTAATGTATTCAATTATTTTTAATTTTAAAAGTTTAGCCTACCACCGTTTTATTCAAGTTGTTTTTATTTAACAGCTATTTATAAAAAAATCAATCAATTAATATAGCTCCATAAGAATACCATGGAAATTTTAGAGGCCAGTGGGATGTAGTCCTGAGTTCGGAGAGGAAAATCCTTTCTTAGCGAGCCTCTAGGGGCCAAGATTTACAAGATGTACAAAATTTCAGTCAATTGGACTTAAAGTTTTGGAGAAATAGTGTTGAGTGGTAAATGACTTTAATACATACAGACTAGCTGTATCAGCCCGCTTCCCTGGTCGTAATATTGAGTTTGATTATATAACGAATTGTAGAGCTTACACTGTATCCAATTTAGAACAGCTGATATTATGTATAATTTACTACTATACCACAGTTACTGTGACTGTACTTAATTATTTTTATTTTTAAACGTTTAACCTACCAAAATTTTATTCAATTTATTTGTATTTAATAGCTGTTAGTCGAATAAATTAATTAAATTTTTTTTGCCCATAACTGTACGTGTATGGGCAGGCGGGTGGGTCAATACCACTGTACGTGTATGGGTGGGCGGGTGGGTCAATAACACTGTACGTGTTTGGGTAGGCGGGTGGGTGGGTCTTTCAAACATCCTTTCCCATTTCACCATAAAGAAATGTTATATTGTCTTCCACTCCATCGTCGGCAAGCAGAAAATAAAAAAAAATTCACTGTTAAATATCTTCAGCGTTTCTTCATCATAACTAACTACTTTGTTATCCCGTTCGTTGTATCTTTCTTGACTCGTAGTGACCTAGAATTGAGTCTATGAATTTCCGCAAAAAAGCCACACCCTGATCAAATATTGGTGTTTTTTTTTTTACAATGAAAGTTATTTAAAATAATAAATTTTTGACATTTTTGACTGGGTTATTTAAACAGTTTAAAATGATCACTCGATTAACTAATTAAGTAATAATAAATCATAATTAATTAAATAATTAATATAGCTTCATAAGAATACCATGTGAATTTTGGAGACCAGTGGGACATTACTGAGATCGAAGAGGAAAATTCTTTCTTAGTGAGCCTCTAGGGGCCAAGATAAATATATGTACGAAATTTCAAGTCAACTGGACGTATAGTTTTAGAGAAATAGTGATGAGTGGTAAATGGCTTTTATACGAAGTAGAGTCATAAAGTTCCCGGAATCGATGTCCAGAGACACAAAGTGTCGTTGCCGGTGGTAATTTTGTTGTGTAGCAGTTGGTACTACTCCTGGGGGAGTATTGCTCAGCCGCCATCGTTCCTCTGTGGAGAGTGCTTTTCGTGTATTAGTTTGTTTACATTGTCGCATTTTGAAAATATAATTTAATGAACAACGAGCAAACATAAAATTTTGTGTTTTGCTTCAAAAGTTGCCTTCTGAGACAGTTCAAATGTTAAATCAAGCTTACGGAGATGATTTGATGAAGAAAAGCCCCCTGGTATCATTGTGAAGATGGTGCGGAGAATAGATGCTGAGGGCCTCCTACAGAAGCGGCGTGTCAAGAGGAATCTGTCAACGCAAGATCTCGGGATGACGGAGTTGCTGTCGCAGGTGGTGTATGTGAACGAGAGCCTCAGCCCCGCGAGACGTAGACTACTAGCCGCGGCCCGCCAGGTCAAGAGGGACAAAGCTTACACCTATCTTTGGATCCGTGCTGGCAGAATTCTCATGAGGAAGAACCAGGGTGATCCAGTCAAGGTACTAACCACAATGGATGATCTAAATAATTTATAAATGGTGATTATTACTAATCAGTACTTTGTTATTTGCTTAAATAAGTCAACTTGCTTTTGTTATTTTATTTCAATTTTTACTCGTTATATTTTTTTTACCTTTACGTATGTATGTGCAAGTATGTCCGTACGAATGTATGTGTGAATGAATGGATAGTTTGTGTTATGCATTGATCATTTCTTTAATCTTGATTTTTTTCTTCATAGAAGTACCTAAATCATGTTATTTATTTCAATTATCACGTGTAATATTTTTTAAGTGTATGTATGTGCAAGTATGTCCGTACGAATGTATGCGTGAATGAATGGATAGTTTGTGTTATGTATTGATCATTTCTTTAATCTTGATTTTTTTCTTCATAGAAGTACCTAAATCATGTTATTTATTTCAATTATCACTTGTAATATTTTTTAAGTGTATGTATGTGCAAGTATGTCCGTACGAATGTATGTGTGAATGAATGGATAGTTTGTGTTATGTCTTGATCATTTCTTTAATCTTGATTTTTTTCTTCATAGAAGTATCTAAATCATGTTATTTATTTCAATTATCACTTGTAATATTTTTTAAGTGTATGTATGTGCAAGTATGTCGGTACGAATGTATGCGTGAATGAATATGTTTGTGAACTATGGATAGTTAGTGTTATGTATTATAAGAGGATGATAATTTCTTTAATCTAGTTTTTCTTTTCTTTATATAAGTACCTAAACCATGTTATTTTGTGAGTCTTTGAATTGCGCTTAATTTGGCCAAATATCACTATTTCGTTTTTATAATTTGTATTATTGTAAGTTGTGGTGTGAAATGTAGCATAGTTTGTAAATGGAATATAGATTATATTTTGCTTGGATAAATATTGTGTGTGTGAGATTGAGTGAATGTATGATGTATGGTATGCTAGTGAATTTTGTTTCTTGTTTTCTAATTAATCTTGAGTGGTAAATTGGAACAATCTTTAGTGATAACGAATCAAAACATCAGAAGTCTTAGGCAAAACTATGATTATTTCATCGCCAATTTGCAAACATTACCGTTTAAACCGGATATTATTGTACTGACAGAAATTTGGATTTCAGAACACGAATTAAATTTATTCAAAATTGTTGGTTTTAATATGTTTAGTAACTGTAATGAAAGATATCGCTCTGGGGGTGTAGCGGTGTATGTGCGTGATTGTTATCAGTGCAGTAAAGTAGATAGACTAACAGACGTACAATCTGCTGACTGCCTCCAAATAACCTGTCACATAGATAACGTTGAGCTTGAGCTGCTCGCCGTCTACAGGCTGCACGGGGTTCCCCTCGCACAGTATCTGACTGACCTTCAGCACCTATTGTTTAAAAACCATGGTCGTAACATTGTCTATACTGGTGATATTAACTGCGATATTTTGGCTAAAAACGACTATATTGTTGAAAGATATTTAACATTGTTGGCTAGTAATGGTTTGAAGTGTTTGATTGATGAGCCGACAAGAATTGTAGCCCAAAGTCACACCTGTTTAGATCACTGTTTTATGAGGATATGTAGGAATGATTTGCCACTTATAAACTACGAAGCTTTGGTTATGCATTTAGATATTACAGATCACTCAATGATAGTACTGAAATTGAATTTTAGAAATATTCCTGCCCAATACAATAACAATAAAACATATTACAAAATCGATTTCAATAAATTACAAAATGAATTATTAAATATTGATTGGAACCTAGTTGTAAAAACGAATGTATCACTTTCTGATGCGTTTGAATCTTTTTTAGATACTCTTGCTTTAACCATTGATAAGTGTATTGAAAATAAAGTAACGAGTAATTATAATCTGCCAGTCAAGTTAACCCCTTGGATATCTGACGATTTATGTAGAAAGATTGCAGTGAGGAAAAAACTATATGTGCTAATGAAAGCTAGATCGTATGATTTCAGACTGAAAGAGTATTATAAAAGTTACAGAAACAATCTGCGCAGTATAATAAGAATGAAAAAAGAACAATATTATTTAAACAAATTTGAAAACTGTGCAGGGAACCCTCGTGCTAAATGGAGAATTGTAAACGATTTAATTGGTGAAAATAGTGATAGGAAAAAAGAGATAAGTGAGATTGTTGCTGGTTCGAATGTTATAACAAACTCCAAAGATATTACAAGTGAATTCAACAAATATTTCATTTTTATTGCTGAAAAATTAAGAAATTCAATTAAATCCAACACTCAAAATGTTTTAAATATGTACAATGAATATTTCCAGACGTTTGAAGAACAAAATTCCATGTTCATGGTTCCCACTGACGAACAAGAGATTCAATCTATCATTAGTAAACTTAAAAATAATAAGGCACCTGGAGACGACGGTGTGAATACATTTTTGTTGAAGAAAATCTCTTTTCTAATAGCACCAGTTTTAACAGAACTTTTTAATAGAAGCTTTGTTGATGGTGAATTTCCAGCTTGTTTAAAAAAAGCTGTTGTTATACCCATTTATAAAAAGGGGGATAGGAAAAATATTGATTGCTACAGACCTATTTCACTATTATCAAGTTTTGCTAAGGTGTTTGAGAAACTGGTCAAAAAGAGATTGATGATATACTTAGAAAATATTAAGTTTTTGAGTGATAACCAATTTGGATTTAGAGAAAAAATGAGTACAGAATATGCCTTGCTTAGTTTTTTGAACAATATATATGATGGATTAAATAAAGGTAAGCATTGTGCAGCCTTATATATTGACATAACCAAAGCTTTCGACACTGTGGATCACACCATACTTTTAAACAAAATGTGGAAAGCAGGCATAAGAGGAGTAGCTCATAATTGGTTTCATAGCTACCTGACTGGCAGGAAACAATGTGTTCGATTGGGAACTGATAAGAGCGATTATGTTACAATTAAATATGGTGTTCCACAGGGTTCAGTCCTCGGCCCAATTCTATTTTTAATATATGTTAATGATCTCTGTAATGGAAAACTAAATGGAAATATAACAGCTTTTGCAGATGATACAGCCCTAACTTACTGCTATGACAGTCTAGATACAATTTATGACAAAATACAGGAAGATTTAAGGCTACTGAGATTCTGGTTTGACATAAATTTCATGGTTCTCAGTGAGAAAACTAAATATATGATTTTCAGCCTAAGTAGTAAACAGTCTGTGTATAACGAACTGATTTATCATGATTTATGTTGCAAAAGTCATACAAATTGTTCATGCCTTAGAATTACCAAAGAAGAAGAAATTAAGTACTTGGGACTTGTAATAGATTCAAATTTATCATGGAGAGGTCATGTAAATAAAGTGAAAAAGGAAATGTTAAGAAGCGTAAGGAGCTTCTATTTTCTGCGTGATGTTTGTCCACGTAAAGTGTTGTTAGAGGTTTATCATGCTCTAGTAAGCTCCAGACTGAGTTATGGCCTTGCATGTTGGGGTGGCACTTATGCTTCAACGTTATATCCTCTCACTATCCTTCAAAAATCCTTCATACGTATCATTACCAAGTCCCACAGATTAACTCCTTCCTGGCCTCTATTTCTACAGTTGAAAATTCTTCCAATTCGAAATCTTTACATTTACAAAGTTTTAAAAATTTTCTTTATTCGAAGCTCTACAACTATTTTTCAAGATAACAATAGATATAACTTTCGGCATTCACTATTCCAAGTACCTAAAACGAGACTTACTGTATGTCAGCATTCATTTACTTGGAATGCTCCTAGAATTTATAATTTAGTTTCTGTACGATTAAGTGCTTTCAACAACTTAAATCAATTTTGTAAAACATTGAAACAATTTTTGTTTACTGTACAGTATTGTGAGGAGTTTTTAAGAATTGTCACTTAGCTATCTTTGAAAGTGTCAGAAGGTGGTGTGTGCGTGCGTGTGTGTGTGTGTGTGTGCGTGCGTGCGTGTGTGTGTGTGTGTGTGTGTGTGTGTGTGTGTGTGTGTGTGTGTGTGTGTGTGTGTGTGTGTGTGTGTGTGTGTGTGTGTGTGTGTGTGTGCGCGTGCGTGCGTGCGTGCGTGTGCTTGAAAACATATGCTGTAAAGATTGATGTAATTGTTAGTATATCTGTCAATAATTGTAAGAATATCTGTCAATAATATTTCATGCTGTAGTACACACAAGTATATTATTATTTTGATTATTTTGTTATATTATTAAGATTATTGTAAGAAAACTTTTTATTTCCTTGGCCGGCGCAAACTCTTCCTTTTCAGAGTAAATTAATTTGTTTCTTTTTACAATGCAGGTAACCCCAACACAGGTTTTTCCTTCGGGGTGCCGAACTTTTTTCACAAAAAGTATTTTAGTTTAAATAAAGTAGACAGTTTAATTTATTGTTTATTAGGTTGGGTTATTTTTGTAATATTCTACATGTAGTTTTTGTGAAATAAAGATAATTTTGAATTGAAAAAAAAGCCAAGTTTACTAATGGCAGAAACATTTTCGTGAAGGTCGCATAAACATTGAAGATGACCTGCGTAGTGGACGCAACTACAGATAACAAGATTTCGAATGCAACTACAGATAACAAGATTGAGCGAGTTCGGCATATAGTCCGTGAAAACAGAAGAATAACGAATTATGAAATTGCATCTGAGGTAAATTTATCACATGGAAGTGTTCAAACCATTCTTCAAGTGGTCATGAAGAATACCATTTGAACATTTCTTGAGTGTTTCCAAAAATGTTGACTTCAGACCATAAGAATAACAGATGACAGTGGCTGGTGAGTTTATTGATAAGGCCGATGCAGATTCAGATTAAAAAAAAAAAAAAATCTTTACTGGTAACAAGATATGGTGTTTTCTATATGACCTTCAAACAAAACGGCAGTCATCCGAATAGAAAACAACATCACCAAGGAGGGAAAAATTTTGTTTGGACAAAAGTAAGGGAAAGGTTATGCTGGAGGTTGTCTTTGATTACAAAGGTTTAAATTGACTATGAGTTCATACCCAAAAGCTAAACAGTGAACAAGGAACTCTACAACAAAATTCTACGAGATGTCATTAGTAGGAAACAGTCTGAAAAATGGGCAGAAAAAAATAAAATTTTGCTGCATGATAATACCCCTGCACATCGTTCCCTGTTAGTACGAAACTAAACTACCTAGCCAAGCACAGGGTTACGACCCTAGAACATCCTCCCTACTCACCTGACCATGCGTCGGCCGATTTCTTACTGTTTACATGGCTAAAATCATCAATGAAAGGAGAGCGATTTACCGATGTTGAAGCTGTCAGAGAAAATGCGACAAAAGCATTAAAAGACATTTCAGAAAATGTGTTTCAAAAGTGTTTTGAACAACTGTATGATCGTTGGGGCAAGTGTGTTGTAGCAGGAGGAGAGTATTTTGAAGGAAAGTAGGTTTTTACGTTTTCACCTTTGTCCAATAAATGTATTTTAACTAATTTTGTGAACTTTTTGACTGTACTTCGTATAATGGATTATTATACACCTCAGTATTCTCGTGCAATTTACAAACAAAATGATTCCCAACAAAGGTAACTAAATAACTTACATACATTTTTTAACATTCTATAAATAAAACTCTGCAAAATGTCCAAAAATAGCCTACCGGTAAGAGAATTTTGACACGCCGGTTCTAGGGATAAAGACACATAATAAATCAAAATTAGGAAACACCCCTGCACGTTCTGCGGGTGGCAGGGCCAGTAACTTGTCAGTCCCACCCTTTACTCCCACCAAATCTTCGAGGATAAATGTAGTAAGTAATTATTATTACAGAGGAATAAAGATATACATTAGTATAAATCTGTTTGTAACTGCCACATAGGCATTCGCTGCAGCCATAACAAAGCAAACGGTTTCTTTCTTTTCTTGGGTGGTTCTAAAAAAACTTTGTTGAGTTTTTATACGTTCTTAATTAGATACAGAGTAACAAATAAGATTAGAGGCTAAATTTATTAATAAGTAGACATTATATAAAAAAGCATTTTTTAAAGCTTAAATGCACAGAGAATATGCGTGTTTTATTATTTTTCTGTATGATGTGAGGGACAGATGAACCCTAGATAACACAGGGATAAATAAAATAAGAATAGAAGTAAAACTATTTAATTTTTTCATATCTTATTGTGTGTGTATTTAGTGTTTCCAGGTTAAATGTAGAGAGCGCTTCTTAGCCCTAACTTCGCCTGGTAAAATAAGACGAACTTTAACTTTTAAAGTGTACTTGTTATTACATGGCAGTGTAAGTTACAAGTTGTTTTCTTAATTTGTTGAACAGTTCTTTAATGTTGAAAATATGTCACTATTTCTAATTAATTCTTTTAATTTATAAACCTATATAAATTTAAATAACGAAAGATATCTAAATGAATGGCATTTTTAGATGCAGTTTCCTAAAAGGGGATCCACAACAACTTAGCAATACTGGGCCCCTCGTGGGAGTACTCATATTTATTACTTGTTACTTTATTGAAATAGATTCTAAATATGTCATTTTGAAACAAATATATAAAAATAGCCAAAACACGGCATATATAGATATAAAATGAATAATAAAACATCTGAAGGTCGTAAAGGATGATAATAAAATTGAAATGTTACAATCAGTCTTTAGTTTCGGGGTACTGTATTTTTAACGAAGTATATTCTTTGAACAAGATTATAAATAATTTCACTAACTATTGATTAAGCAACATACAGAAGTATCTAAAGTCAACTCATTAATACTAAGACTACTTACAAATTATCTTTCCAAGAAATAATATTTACTATATTTTAAAAATATAAACTTTATTATTTCTATTTGTAACAGAAGTTTTGCTACGATTTCAAACACAAAACTAACTACACTTTCAATACTAATGGTTCTGTCCTTAATAAATTGATATTATAGTTTATAAATTTAAATTGTACACCAAAAGAAACTGTTTAAAATAAATTACACAAATAAACTAAACTAATAAGAACAAATTAGTTTTTAAAAGAGCACAGCTTACTGTTCATTCTCAGGCTGATTCAAACTAATCATTTTTTATAAATTAAAAGGGGATGGTATTGGTATTCTTTATTTAATTCATACGAAATAAATTTATGTTTAATTTTAAAATAATTGTGCAAATAATCATAATAATAAGTTTGCCATATTCTTATTAAAATCGTAGAATATAACTTGAGGTATTCCTTAAAAATAATCATAATTTAAAAAAATAAATGTTAACATTGACAGTATTCACATCTCACAAGCAAGTGAACTGTAAAGAAAACTGAAAACCCTGCTACAGGACCAGGCCATCGTTGTCTGTCCAGGCAGTGTAGACTGCTGAGTTGACACATTGCCAATGTTTGTCTCAGACTTCAGTATTAAGTGGTTCTCGGTTTGTCTACTCGAAGCAGCACTGTCCCACTAACAAAAAACCTAAGTTTCACAGCCAGGCCAACAGGTAGCAGGCCAAAAAGTGAGCATGCGAAATGCCATTGAGTAAACTATCTGTATAGTTCTATAATCTTTGCTAATACCACAGACCAAACATCTTGACTTACTTGATCTCTGCTAATACTAACAAATATGTGGCAAAGTTTATTTTTAAGTTTTGTGCAGAAAAAGTAAATAAAAAAAGGCTGTGGAGATTTACATGGTTTACCCTGAAGAAAGAAAAAACTTGTTGGTTACCAACAACAGAAAAAACTTGTCTGTTTTTCCTCTTTAAAATGAATATAAATAAAACTTGTCAGTCCCACCCTTTATTTATATTCATATAGATTTGCTACCTTTATTGACGTCTATCATTAGTTATAAAATGATTTCTATTAGAAAACAAGATGTGCTTAAAATCTCATAGTATAAAAACCGGAATTTTATTTTCTTAAAAGTGAATCACTACCCAATTAGGAAATATCAGATAGAGTTTAACCCCATTGTCCAAATCAGGTTTGTTTCTAGCTATTTCATCTTATCATTTTAGAATTTTTTTTATTCCAAATAAATTATATCAGCTACAATTTACAAAGAAAGAACAAGCATGATTGTTAAGTTTGACAAGCGAGTAATCTAAAAAAATTTACTAAAATCTTTAATCTGATAAATATTAAATAATTATGGTCCATCCTCTTCTTCTCTATAGTCGAGAAGACCATGGGAATTGTCCTTCTTGCGTCCGCTGCAGCCTGTAATTGTGATGTTTTAGTGTATATGTTTATTTTCTGTGTTGTCAATTTTAATTGTTTATTATATTTTTTTGTGTTTAAGTATGGGAGTGTGTTTGCTTTATTTGTTTACACTACCGTGTTCTTCAAAGAATTCATTTTTGTTGTAGTATGGCCTTTCTAAGAGATACTTTTTTAGTTGCTTTGTAAATATATTTTATTGTTTATAGTTTTTACGTGCTTTGTAAATATATTTTTATTGTTTATAGATTTTTGCTCTCATAATTTGGGGAGTCTTACTGGTTTCTCAGAGCCTATGCTGGTTGAAGTTAAGGTTTATTTGGGTACTTCTTAGAGAGTAGTTGTAACAGTCTTTTCTAAACATTAAATCAGTTTTTGTTATATGTTTTAAGGTTTCAAGGATGTGAGGGTTAAGATGTTATTTATTTTAAACAGGTGTCTGCAATTATCTTGATAGTGGGACTCTTCAATTATTCTTATTGCTTTTTTTGTAAAATAAAAATTGTTTGTGTTACGCTATCTCCTGCTGATCCCCAAGCTATTACTCCGAATTGAAAATGCGAAGCAAATAAAACATGATATGCTGTTATAGTAGTTTCTTTGTTTGTAATATTACGTATTCTTATAAAGCGGTAGAAAGTTTGTGTTCTAATTTTGTAATGTGGTTGTGCCAGATTAAATTTTTGTAAATTGTTATACCAAGAAATGTTGTTGTTCTATATGTGTTTTAGTGGTTAGAAGGTTGTGGTGTTGTCTTGTTTTGTTTTTTTATTTGTATTTAATGTAATGTGAACTGTCTTGTCTTTATTTATATGTAGATTTAGGTTGTTGCAGATTTCTGTTGCTGATTTGAATGTTTTTTCTATTTCCTGTTGTGTTTGGGATGGTTGTGAGATCTGTTTTATTATTGTGGTGTCGTCTGTAAACATTATGTAGGTTAGGAAAAGTAGGGGTCCAAGGACTGAGCCTTGGGGCACCCAATTTTTTGTATCTAAGAAGTTTGATCTTGTTTTTATTTCTCTATTTTTGATGTAATATCTACTTGTTGTCTATCTGATAGATAATTTTCTATCCAGGATAAGGTTTTTTTCTGATATTTAGGTTTTGTAGCTGTGCGAGAAGTATTTGGTGACCTAGACTGTCAAATGCCTTTTGAAGGTCTATAAAAGTACCCAAGGCTTGTTTCTTATTTTCCCAAATGTTGGTTATTGATTCATATAATTGTGCTAATGCTGTGTTGATGGATTTATTTTCTCTAAAAACATGATGGCTTGTTGATATAAGGTTTTCTGTTTTTAAATATTTTATTAATTGTAGGTTTATGGGTTTTTCCTGATATTTGGAGAAAGTTGGTATAATTGAGATTGAGTGATAGTTTTCTATTTGTTTTATCGCTCCTTTTTTATGTTTTGGGTAAACTTATGACAATTTCGTTGATTTTGGGACTATTGCTTGGTCTATTGATGAATTTATGATGTGTAGTAGTGGTTTTATGAGTTGGTCTTGGCAGTGTTTTATTATTTTGTTTGAAATGGTATCTATTCCAGATGATGATTTAGGAAGTAAGCTCTTGAAGATTGATTTCAACTCAAGTGTTGTTATTTTTGATACTTTGTTTAGGCCTATTCTTGCGACTTTTGTCAGGTATAAGATTTGCTGAAGATTTGTAATGTGTACTCAGGTTTATGTTCTGGGAGTTTCCTACATTTATGAAGTATTGGTTGAATTTTTCGCAAATTGCTTTTGGGTTTATGATGATTTTGTTATTTTGTTTTAGTGTAATATTTTTGTTTCTTTCTCTTTTGTTTTTTCTTTATTTATTGTGTTCCATACTGCTTTATTTTTGTTTTACGAGTTTATAATGGTGTGCTGGGATTTTTTTTCTTTAATATGTTTGTCATAGGTTTGTTTGAGGTTTGAGTATGTGAGAATATCTTCTGGTTTATTAGTTATGATATATTTGTCTTGTGCGGTAGTTACTAACTTTTTTTAGTTTTGTTGTTGTTTCATCCCAAAATGTGTTTGTTGGTCTGTTATGTTAGGTTTTGTAGGTTTTTGGCATTATTGTATTCATTTATTCAAGAATGATCTTTATGAAATTGTTATATTTATCATCCACTGTAGTGGCGTTAAAGACCTCTGTCCAGTTTGGTGTGTGTAATGTTTCCTTTAGGGCAGGGTTTTTCTCTAAGATTTCATGAAGAGCATTATTTCTTTTCTCAAAATAATTTAAGGGCCGCAAGAACATATACATACAGTTTTTTTCGTATGTTTTCTAGCTTGCATTTCGTCTGTCTCTCTGCTATTAATTTAGTATTTAGTGCATTATAACAAAGACGAACCATTCTGAGCGTTTTTGTGGCTTATAAAAATACCAAAGTGGTTGTTACTTTAATAAATCATAGCAGTTCTAAAAAAATGAAAGGGCCACATAAAAATTGTATTAAGGGCCGCATGTGGCCCGAGGGCCGCGTAGTGAGTATCCCTGCTTTAGGGTGTTTAGGTTTTCTATGTTTATTGTTCTGGCAATTCTTTTAAAAGGGACATTTTCTTCTGAAGTATGTTCTTTGGGATCATGGGAATTGTCCTTCTTGCAGTCCGCTGCAGCCTGTAGTTGTGATGTTTTAGTGTATGTTTATTTTCTGTGTTTTCAATGTTAATTGTTTATTATATTTTTTTGTGTTTAAGTATGAGGGGTGTTTGCTTTATTTGATTACACTTCCATGTTCTTCAAAGAATCAGTTTTTGTTGCAGTATGGCCTTTCTAAGAAATACTTATTTAGTTCCTTTATAAAAGTCTTTTTATTGTTTATAGTTTTTAGGTGTGTCGGTAATGTTTTCGATCTCATCATTTTGATTGTTTTAAAAGTGTTTTAATTTTGAAAGAAAAAAGATTAATTAATTATTGCAAGGATTACCGAAAAGGATTACAACAAATAGATACATGAAGAAATTATAATTGAAATTTTTAAAACAGTATTGAGATGGTAATGACAGCAAGCATAATGAATCTTATCAGCTGAGAGAGGAGGCCCTGGTGCAAGAGGGACAGCGCAAAGGTCAGGTCAGTGCCAATCTGCTGTGATAAGGTCCGCATTGTCCACACTTAACCTCAGTAACCAGATTATGACATTTCTTTTAAAGATATTTATTGATGGGGATTCAAACAAGTTTAATAAATGTGTTCAGTATACAGCTGTTGGACAGTAAGTACCGACGTTTCTTCAAATAGAGCATCAGTGTGATGTTTTGTATTGTTTGTGTTTCCCATAGCTTACTTTCAAATTTTTTTAAATTTATATCTTCTTTATTCATTAGTATTACAAGAATACATTGAATGGTGTCAAGTTAAAATCAAGTCACCTAGGTAAATCAAATTAAAATAGTAATTAATACATACCATATACATGTCTTTGCAAAATTATGATTAAAATCTTATACTATAAAACGAGCAAGGAATTGTATGTATCTTTAAATGTACCTATTTCCAGTCATTTTATTTCAAAAACGGCTTTACCGATTTTCTTCGTACTTTGTCTATAAAAAGGTTTTCTACCTCAGGAATCCAATGGATTTGGTGACAATTTTGAGAAAACTCATTTTCTATGAGTTTTCACGATTCCAAAAGTAAATGGGTAGGCGGGTGGGTCAATACCACTATTTAATGTTTACTATTTACTATTTCAACATGTGAGTTATGATTTTAATTTATTTTTTTAAATAACACATGTTTTTCTGAATCTGTTAAAATGTAAACAAACCAAATATTATTGTATTTTTCTTACCTATGTCTAATATACACATAAGATCTTGATTCAAACAATGAAACAAATCTTATGACTTGTAATAATACTTTGCAAACAACTTCTACAAATAATTCTGGAAATACCTTACAAACTTCTAGCAACTTTCTTAATTACGATTTGCCATCAACCTTGGCGGTAACACCGACACCCATCCATACACGTACAATGGTAGTGACCCAGCCGTCCACCCATACACGTACAATGGTAGTGACCCAGCCGTCCACCCATACACGTACAATGGTAGTGACCCACCCGCCCACCCATACACGTACAGTGGTAGTGACCCAATCGCCCACCTATACACGTACAATGGTAGTGACCCACCCGCCCACCCATACACGTACAATGGTAGTGACCCAACCGTCCACCCATACACGTACAATGGTAGTGACCCAGCCGCCCACCCATACACGTACAGTGGTAGTGACCCACCCGCCCAGACATACACGTACAATGGTAGTGTTTTATTTTTAATGTTTTTTAACAGTTATTTTTAATGTTTAAAAGGTATCATTAACTGGTATCCCAGTCTTAGTAATTTTGTCTGAACCAGCAGAGAAGGAGGAAAGAGAGGAGGATTACTAACTATTCTTCAAATATACCATCCAACTACATGTGTGACGAGATGCAGTCTGAAATATCAGCTATGTGCCAACTAGTGATACAATTAAGATTGTGGGCAGCTAAAGTTACCCCCTAGCTATTGTATTTATCTCAACGATTTTAGTAAATACACTCAACAATGAGATAAGATGAAAATTACTTTTATTTGTAATGTCATTTGATTTACATAAAGGGAAAACTTTTGCTAATTTAGCAATAGCAGATATAATATTATCTTTACATTCCATTTGGGAAGACAACCAGTCCTGAACATGTTTTAATTCTATTCTCTCCTTACTTTATCTCTTACTTAGATTGTTTCTACTTAACAATTTATTGTCAGTATATTTAAAGCTATCCATGCACTTCACAACACGAGAATATATTGAAATGCCCTATGAGTACAGTTTTTGTGACGGAAATGCACTGGCTGCTGAAAGAGAATAACTCCGACGGTACCCAGGTCGTAGTGCTTCGTTCCCAAGTGTTTTTTGGGCTATATCAACGTTTGTTGTTGAGAGGGACTGTTCACAGACAACCAGTGGCGATAAGTGGTCACGGGGGTGCACACAAGAAAATAACAGTAGGATTAGATAATTAACTTACGTTGCCAACATAGTTCTCGTCTCAATATAATAGTAAACAAAATATTTCAGTACTTTTAGGCTCTTTATAACATCAAATTGATTTGTTTGTAAAAGGTGTACAAGACTGTGAGTTATTTCGTGCTGTGGAATGAATAATTCATAAAAAGAAACTCCTTAAAATTTGCAACGATATTTGACTACTTGCATTTTAATAATTGCTTAAAGCCCAGAAAGTTATTAGCAAATATAACTAATTTATTGGTTTATTTGGCTAACAAAATGTTTATGAAAAGGCAAATAAAAGAAAGATTATGTGAATACGATCTTATTTTTATTGATACAAAGAAAAATGTAAGGTTATAAGTAACGTTGAAAATAGGTTAAATAGGCTGATTGAAAATTAACTAAATGTTTCATAAAATCATAGTTCAGCATTTTATACAGTTTTTCTCCAGAAACACTCTTTGTAAGATGATTAGTTCATGTACAGTTTTTAAAGTTGAAGTCCATCCTTCTTTCTTTCTTTTTGCCTAGCAAAAACATCGATTACACGCTCACTAAAGTTAGGTATACTCCTGATCATACCCTTTTCCACAGACAACATAGCCAACGCTGTTAGTCTTCCTTGCCCCATGGTACTTCTCAAAAAAGTCTTGATGCGTTTTAAGGTCGAAAAGCACCGTTCCGCCTCCGCAGTAGTCATAGGGATGGTAGAAACAATGGTCAAAAGTTTGTGAGTTTCTGAAAATGAAGTCTGTAAGCCATTCTCAATAACGAACTGTAACAACGGCACAGTCCCGTTCATGACTTGAAAATCTTTTCGTTTGTAAATCACTGAAAGTTCTGTTTTCAATCGTTCTTTGTCTAAAAATGAATACACCTGCACTGTTTCTTCCAAAAGTTTAATGGGAAACGTTTTCTCATAGTGCGTGAACTTTTTTGAATCAAACAGAGAAACCGCTGAATGGTGTGTCAAAAAAGAGTATCTCTCTTTTATTTGATTGGAAATAACATTACACACCTCTTTTGCGGCAATTGTCCTCGTCACATGAATATTGAGAATTAGGCGTAGTAAATATCAGTCTGCAGAGAATGAAATGCTCTATCCAACAAAACAAACTGCGATGTTTTAGCTGCATTGAGTATTTTACAACAAATGTTGATTGCCTTTTTTTTGCAACCGACCCAATAGTGAGGAGCGGCATAATTTATGCTGTTCATAAAAGTTGTTGTTCAAACTACACTTTTGGCTGTAATTTAACAATTCTTGTACATTTATATTCAGAAATGTGTTCTATCAAGTGTTACTGCTATAAAAATTCCCAACAATTATTTTATATTTTTATAATGTTTACAATATGCAACATTTTGCAAGTGCCGTTTACACAATTTGAGATGCTGACTTTTGGTCGGTAGCGTAGTTGGTTCAATCCCAGCTCCATGTGCTAAAGGTTCTCAGTTCGATCCCAGAGTCAATAAATTTTGAGAAGGATCAGCTGATAATCACCGGCTGTTCATTTGTCATTGGGCTATTAATTAATGACACTTTCTAAAGGAATAGTCAGTCTTAGTTTGTAACAATGACTACATTCGCTCATCTACACTCATTCGAAATCCATATTCGCCCATATCTTGACGATCGGCGTCTTATGAATAATAAATAAATAAATAAAAAAATAGACTTATGGTGTTATAAGTTTTGTACTTTTTGGAACATTTTCATGTAGCTAATAAAGTACATGTAGCAAAAAATTATACCCATTATTTTTAAATTATTTCACAGACATTTTTCGTTTCCGTGGTAACATTTTTATTTTCCCCAATAAACTAAAAATTTGTTTATGGGTACAATATGACTTTTTCCTAAACAACTTTTTCTTGTCTATTCAATGGTGATATTTTTGAAGTTTTAGTTCTACTATTTGATTACCTTCAATGATCATACTGTAATAACTTTACACATTTTTCTTTTTTGCGTTTTATGAAAACAAAAAAAAAAAATCCAAAAAAACCTAGATGTTTATCTAAAATGTAACAGGATATTATTATATTGCGCTAAATAATTTGGCTATGTTGGAATTATTTACAAACATTTTTTAGTGCTCCTTAGGAGGGTTTTAATTTTTTTTTTTTTTTGAATATAACTATTTACTAATTTTTTAAGTTAGTTTTGATGGCAGTATGTGAATATACAGTTCTTGAGAAGAAAAACGAAATGATAAAATTTACATTTGGAGCATATTTAGTATTTTTTGATTTTTACAAAAAAAGCTTGCTAAGCGCCGAAAAAAGGACCTAGCAGTGTAAACAATTTTATGTTTCATGTTTAATAAAATATTTTACACAACTATTATCAAGTTTTAATGATATATTTGTAAAATTGCATGATTATTAATAAATTTGTTTTCATTGTATAATGTTATTTATGCACGATATCAAATTATCATGTTAGTATAATTATTACTCTCGTTTATTGGTCATTTTATATTATTGTGATTTAAATGAATTTCTGTCCTCAGGTGAGAATCTATGGTAGAATGACACATTGATATAACTTATATAAAATATTGACATTTGACAATCCATATTCGTCCATTATTTGATGTTGGACTAGGTATTATATTATATATATATATATTTTTTTTTAGTTGGGACCAATCGACCAGAATGTTCTGTTCTATACATTTCAGATTTTTAATAATTTTTTTACGAAAAAATTGTAAAATACATTAAAACGTAATTGGAAATGAGTTCTCCGTTTAGATGTGTTGAGATTGTCAACAGATATATGGCAATCGCACAAGTAGATTGGGTGCGATCTACTTCAGGGCACCCAACTGAAAGGTGCCCTGACAATAACGTACATGCTCTGATACATAGAGGAATGCAGTATCTCTATACTTACTTGATTTCTATGCATCTAAATGAACAAAATTTGATTTTTCCATATTTATACATAACTTTTTGTATTCAATTTATGGAAAGGAAATCACGATTTTTCATCCGACTCTTTATGTACGAGGTACGTCCAGAAAGTAAGTTCCGTTTGGTAATACAAATAATTTGTCTACAGATACAGAAAAAATATTTATTGCACTAAAATCTACAACTCTTAAACTACTTTTCTACATAACTGCCGAAATTTTGCAGGCATTTGTCATAGCGTGGCACAAGTTTTTCTATACCTTCTTCATAGAAGGTTGCCGCCTATGTCTTCAACCATTTGGAAACATTTTCTTTCAGCTCTTCGTCATCGTTGAAGTGTTGACCGCCAAGGAAAGACTTCAGATGTAAGAACAGATGAAAGTCGCTAGGAGCGAGGTCAGGGCTGTACGGAGGATGGTCAAACACGTCCCAGCCAAATCCCTGTATGAGGTTTTTCGTCATATTTGCAGTGTGTGGTCGTGCATTGTCGTGAAGAAAAACAACACCTTTGGACAGAAATCCTCGGCGCTTATTCTGTATTGCGTGGCGCAATTTCCTCAGTGTCTGGCAGTAAACTTCTGCATTGATTGTTTGACCTCGCGGTAAGAAATCAATCAGTAAGATGCCTTTCCTGTCCCAAAACACTGTGCACATGATTTTTCGAGGTGTCAAGATTTGTTTCGGCTTAACCTTTGCTGGAGATGAAGTGTGCCTCCATTCCATTGATTGCCGCTTAGTTTCTGGGGTGTCATAAGAAACCCAAGTTTCATCTCCTGTGACTATCTGTGACAGAAAATCTTCACCGCCTTCATCATAACGGTTCAAAAACTGAAGTGCACTACCCATCCGTTGAGTTTTGTGTTGCTCAGTAAGAATTTTCGGTACCCAACGTGAGCAAAGTTTTCGAAATTTCAGTTTTTCGGTAACAATTTCATGAATTAATGATCGTGAGATTTGGGGGAATTCCATAGCGAGAGCACTCATTGTAAACTTACGGTTTTCCTTGATCTTCTCATCAATCGTGTGAACCAGTTCTTCTGTATCAAAGATGGACGCCCACTTCGTTCTTCATCATGCACTTCATTACGTCCTTCATTAAACTGTCGGACCCATCTTCTCACCATTGAATCACTCATCGCATTTTGTCCGTAAACCTCGCAAATTTGCCGATAAATGTCAATCGGTTTCACTTTCTTAGCATTCAGAAAACGAATCACAGATCTGATTTCACAAGCGGCGGGATTTTCGATCAACACCGACATTTTAAACAAGCACAACAAAGCGTACGAAACTGACAGAGATCTCAAAATGGCGCACGTTTCTTCTCCTTGATACAGAGCGTCTGCCGCGCATGCGCGGAACTGCGATCGCAGCGCTGCAGCGGATATAAATGGAAACGGAACTTACTTTCTGGACGTACCTCGTATCATTATTTTATTGCTGATATCGCAATAAGCGACCTATGAAACCCCTAGTTAATCAAGAATATAAATTTCTATTATAAATGTTATATATTCTTTACTCACTATCTTGATTTTTTTCTAGATTTGCCAGTGATCCATTAGTAATTAGCAGCTTTATAAGTATGTAAATATGATTCAAATACACAAAATATGGATGTATACATATTTTTAAATTCGTAACAATTGTGCTAATGGCGAGAAAGAGTAATTTTCGATACAACATTTTGTTTTACAATATTTTTTATGTTAAAATCATAATAAATGACTTAAAACACCCCTAGGTACAAATTTTCACTAAAATGTGTATTGCATTTTCAATTTATTCCAATTATTTACTGTTTTTGTTTACTTGTTGTATATTATGTAATTAAAGAATTTCCAGAATTTACAATTGGTTTATTTCTGATGTTAAGACCTTCCTTAACAAGTTGCAAAAGGTTTCAAATCGATTTAACTACTTTCTATTTAATCCAAACTTTCCTATAATTTTTACCTGGTTTCTTGTACTTATAAATAGGTTGACGAGAGCTATAAATTAAATTGTTCTCATTTCTCAGAAAAATAACTAATGTTATAAATTTATGTTTCCATGGCAATTTTGATTTTAATACCATTTTATAGACATTTTGAAAGAAAATTATCTAAGAGATTTTGGCTTTGCGGTTAACAAGGAATTTTTGTCCTTAAGTTGCTTTAAGTCGATTTGTGGTCTTCTGATTTTTACAACAATTGAAGAATGGACGATAATAATGAAGGCACTGTAAACAAAGGAAATTAAACAACAGTAACGACTTTTTTTATACTGAATATGAGAATTTAATATTTCATGTAACATAAAAAACAAAAACGTTTTTCAATGAAACTTAACTAATGACTTTTTTTAGAGATTGTAACAAAATACAATATTGACACATTGTTCTTAATATAAAAACAAGCCGTGTACAATATGGCCATAACATTTTTCATTTACATTACATAATTTGGTAGTTTATATTGTTCTTAAACTAATATTTACATCAAAGTCATCACAGTTTTTATCAATCCTCTATGGAAGACTAAATAACTACATTTGTACATTGGAATCGTAATACTGTTTATAGAAAAACTTAACACTTTTAACATTGGGCTTACATGACAATATGTACAGAATTGAAATTCAAAATGACTACAATATCAAACTATCAATAATCGGTCGATTGATCAAAATATGGCTGTTTATATCTGGAAACTGAGAAAGGCATCTACAGTAAGATACCACAGAGAAACAAAACACTTGTTTCATTAAATTTATGAATATCAATACATAAAATTAAAAGTTTATTAGTTATAAATAGTCAAATTCTGAGACAGAAAATGTTTTCAAAATGGCTAAATCTAAATGTATAAAAATGATATTTATGGGGTTGTATTAATGTATGAGTAACCACGAAAATTAATATTTTTAATTGGTATAATTTGCACACAGAATTGCAAATACAAAAAAACTCAGATTCCAAAGCAAGAGAATAAACTAATTAATCTATGTTGATCTAGATTATAAGACATATACTTTATAAAATTTAGGTGGTAACATTAAACACCAAGTCGAAAAATACATAAATCATATGTCAGGCAAACTAATCTTGAATTGCAACATTTACATTTGCAACAACATTGGTAAATAACTGAAAATGTTAGTACATACAGTCTTAAGATGTTGGCATATTTACAAATTATTTACAGAATGGCAATACAATTTTTATATGTTGACTAATATCTTCTTCTGTAACAATACATTTTTATAAAACTTAACAAACTTGAGCATATTGGGAATATGTACAATAACGATTTGCAGATGACAGCTGAGACATATCTGAAGATGTTGATAACAACTGAGTTTTATTTTTAATGTATCCTTTCTAATAAAAGCAAATCAATTAGTGTAAATTGTTTTAATATATATATATTTAATAATGGTTTATTGTAAGAATTGATAGATTTGTTGTTCATAATCATGTGATGAAAACCGTCTCTAAATTTAAGTTTTAAATAATAGTCTTGGGCAACACTTTAGAAAAAATGTCTATGGTTAACTAAGAAATAAAAGGACACACATGAGATTTAAGCTACCAATGGATCACTTATACAGTGAAGTTGATGTCAAACATACGACTCCTCGTCCATGAAAGTTCTCGTAACAACATACCTCTGAGATTGACTGCAATCTCCCAAGTAATATGAGGTAATTGGTGCTCTCCTATTCTGGCTTATGGCAGGTGGTGGGGGTCTATAGGGTGGGGGAGGGGGCAGTGAGCGGGACCTGTGAGCTGCTCTTTCCTCTTTACGCCTCAGTCTCCCCCTAACGAAGCACGTTTCAACGTGGACAGGTGGCAAGTGTCGTAGCTTTGTTGTCACTTCATTACCCCTAGAATTGGATCTAGACACATGCGGAGTGCAATCGTCATCGGATAAGGTGCTTGAATCATCACATTCAGAGCCTTGAACTTCTTCGCAGTCTTTTGTCGCTATATAATAATCTCCTGCACCAAAGCCTAATGCAACCTTCTCTCCCACCTTCGGAGAGTTGTAGCAACTCTGGTCAGAAATAGTAGTAGAATCAGTAGATCTTTGTGACTGATTATACAAACTAGAAGAACTGTATGATTGTTCAAGCGAGCGTGAAAAACTGTGATCAGTAGACTTTGAGGAAGGACTATAAGCTTCCTGTAGTCTTTGTGGTGAGTAGCTGACGTCTCCTGATCTAGAAGATATAAAACTTTGTTCCACCGGTTTAACTGGACTAAAGTTTAAATCTGCACTACTTAAGGATAATTTCTTTACACCATTTACTCCAAAAACAGATGAGTGTGAAACGTCTTTGTACTGTGACCTAGGTGTTTCTGATACTACTTCACAATGAACAGCTGTCACTTTCCTCAATGGAGGGTGTCTACCAAACTTATCATCAGTATACACTAAAGACTGTTCTCTAGGTGAACTTTTGCATACTAGGTCGGGTTTGTACCCATTCTCCAATCTGTCCTTATTTACAGTAACTTCGCCACACTTGCCATTCATATCACTACACTTTATGGGATCTGCTACCTTCTTTTGGCAATGTTTCATCTCTGGTATGACTTCTGGTTTTGGCCTGCGTGGAGGAGTTGGAGGTGGAGGTGTATCCAATAAGGATTCTTCTGAAGCACTTCTTCTGACAGCTTCTTCTATTTTGGTGTTGGGAGTGATGGAGCTCAGCCTTCGAGATCGCTGTCTAAACCAGGCCTGCCTTTGGAAGTTGGGATTGAGTCTCTCCTCCCAGCCTCCATATACTCTAACATATTCAGCAGGCACTGATAGCGATGAGGTAACCTGAAATAAAGAAAAATGTCTTAATGTATCATGCAATTTGTTCACAACAAAATTATACCTTAAAATCTAGACACGATAAACTTGATAAGTGACAAGCAATCACCAAGTATATGGTTATAAAAACTGTACTGTACATTGGTATTTAACCACCCACCCACCTATACATACATACAGTGGTATTGACTGATTCTGATGGTTTGTAAAATAATCTTTGAAAATGAAACTTTACCAATAACATGTTTTATCTCTGAATGAAATTAAATTAAAAGTGACAGTACTAGTAGTTGTTTCAGTCCATTATAACAAATAACATAAACCTATAATTTCCTTGAGAACAAAAATAGCATTTAAAACTTGTTTAGTTGAGGGCTGTTAGAGATCAAAAGTAGTAAAAACCAGTTTAACCCTAAATCCGTTCCTATGCTAACTCGCCAACCGGGCGGGCCGTTTTAGAGCACGCTGTAAGCCTTTTTTGTAAATTCGAAAAAAAATAGTAAATGAAGCCATACATTATAATACTGCATACCGTTTTTCTTCTCATAAATCATACTTTCACATAAAATAACAATAGTTGTGGTAACGACATTGTAAAGAATTAATATCATGAATAGAGTGAAAAATTGCAATTGAAGCGCATAGTGTTATTGTAACTTGCAACTCTTAAAAATGGTGTACATTTTTAGGAAAAATTCCAAGATAGCCAATAAAAAATGTCCAAGTAATAAAATGTCCAATAAAAAAATTATAAAAAGTTGGTAGTATATATTTACAGAAAAAAAATGAAAAATATGTAGAACTGTGCATTAGGTATGTTATAGACACAAGTAAAAGTAATAAAATTATGGAAAAATCTGTGTTTTGTAGAAAATCAGATTTAGTATAGAATACATATCAAAGTATTTTACTTTGAAATAAATGAAAATATTTTTGTACACATGAAGAAAACAACATTTTTTTGATCACATGAAAAGATTTTGTAAAATTCCTGAAATCATACACAATTCATACCTAAATATTGTTATTTGATGACTTTGAACTGTAAAAACCCTGCTAGAAAATGTTATGTGAACACAAATCATGTTTCAAATCACAAAAACAATGAAAATTATATATTCTTTTTAAGTTATAAGCGGAATATGTATTTTGAAGAAATTTAAAAAAAGTACTAAGTTCAAACATGTATATAAAATATAAAAAAGTTTTTGTAATTTTTTTCCTTACATACATTATGGAAGTACACCTTCTTCTACATACGTAGATATATAATTTGTTAGGGTTTATTTCTAAATAAATTTAGCAGGCCTAATTGCAAAAATATAAGCAAACAAAAGTTTTTATACACAAATGACCAATAATAATATTGTTTACCACAGTAAGAGGATGACCCATTGGTCCTTTGCTTTTACAAGAATGCATGCCTTTGTTAGATAAATTGATAACAATGGGACACCTGAAGCAGGGAGGAAGGGGTCACAGGCCACTCTATTGGTATGAGGCGACGCCCTGGACCTTCTTCGCTGTTTTCGCATGGCCACCATTACCAACCCAAGGTGCGAAATACCACTACACTTGTACCATAGGATTTGAAGTTTTTTCTTCTTTGAATGGTATTTTTTCATTCAAATTTATCCAAAAATAAGCTCTACAGACTAAATTGTTAATAAACACATTTTGTGTTGATTGCCAAGTTAGAAAAATTCAATTGTAAATGGTACGAGGAAATTAAAAAAAATATTTCTATTTGGCGAACAGAGCTGCCAGTGTGACCAATGGAAAGAAAAGGTGATGCCCTATAGATCCCCATTTCCGGCAAGATAGCTAACGTCCAGTATTTGCCAAAGAAGAACAATTTTAGAGCGCGAAGCAGCCTGTGGCAGGGCATTTCAACCGCACACTTGTGTTCTGTTTGTTTTTTGCTTGCCATTTGTTTATTATTGCAGATACCGACATAAACCTTTATGATACATAAAGATTATTTAAGTCTGCATCAAATAGTACTAATTTCATTACGCTACGTGTGACACATCGATTGCCCGGATAAAGGACAAATTCTATCGACGTGTGGTACGTCGATTGCCCGGATCTAGGGTTAATAAAATATCAATGAAGTAAGTTATGAATAAAATGACACAAAATATTTGTTTCACATCCTTTAACCAGGCTAAATTTGTAAAACAACATCAAATATTCAAAAGTATTTAAATATCATCTAAAAAATAATTAAATATTATATATGAGGTCTGTCCAAAGAGTATCCAACCTTGACGTCTGGTTTGAAAATGAGCTACTCGGCGGCAACGGCGATCTGGTCCCCTTCAAAGGACTCCCCTTTATAAGCTACTACCTTATGCCAATGCTCCTCCCACTTCTGGAAACACTTCTTAAATTAATTTTTTAGAATGGCTAACAGGTCCTTTGTTGCATTTTGTTTCATTTCTTCAACATCGTCAAACCTTTTTCCTTTCAAAGGAATTTGTAACTTCGGAAATAGCCAGAAGTCATAAGTAGCTAAGTCAGGGTTGTAGGGAGGCTGTCGTAGTTGTTTAATGTTGTGTTTGACCATAAAATGCTGAACCAGATTCGAGGAATGAGCTGGCGCATGAACCGAACAAGACCGAAACACAGTTGATTTTCAAATCTTCATGTAAAATATTACAAACTTACGATTTTGATATTCCTAAATCTTCTTCCAGCTCTCAGACAGTCTTATCGACGGTTTTCATTAATTGCTTCAAGCCGTTAAAGGCCTGCCAGATTGCTCATCACTTTCCACTGATATGCAGCTATTTTTATACCGCCTAGACCACTCTTTAATGTGTGTACCACCCATAGATTCTTCACCATAACCTTTTTGTATCATGGCAATCGTCTATGATACTGAATGGCCAATTTTTTGGCAACATTTAATACAGATGCGTTGCTCAACACGTTCAGTCATAGTGAAATGTAACGCACACGCACAACAGTATTGTCAAAATAGAGCGCTGTGACTCACTGAGCGACCGGAGCGGGTTCAATGAAGGAGTAGGGAAACGTGTATGGTCCCCTCTCTCCACAAATAACTGGTTTGAGCAGAATGTCGCACTGCGGCCAACTACTGATCGGCGGTCGGATACTTTTTGGACAGTATCCATTTATTAATTTAGTATTTTTATGTTACTTCCTAAACTTAAATAACCCATCCCATCTACAGAAAACACACAAATATAAGTGCTCTCCCATAAACCAAACAAATAATGATGTAACCATCTAGGCAATGCATGGATTAGAATGACCTCCACTCATCCAAAACACCTGAGACGTTGAAGGCCATTTTGTCAAACCAAACACGCATTACAACCTGTATTACTATTATTTATTAGACTATTTAAAGCCTGCTTGGGTATGATAATTCTTCCTTATACTTCAATATTATGTACTGTGCAGAACATTTATATAAATGTTCTAGAAATGCAGCAACTTGTAAATATATATCATGACTTTTTTCTCAAAGAAACCATGAGCGACATAGAAAGGTGAGTAGAAAAACACTGAAGCCTGAAAGAGGTTTTACAGTCATATGATGACTATCCTAAATGAAAATGGTAATATAAGAAGCCTACCTTGTTGTGGTTGTCAAATGCAGGATCATAACCACTTGAGCTGGTCGAGCCACTTTCCTCCTCATCCGGTGTATACAGCTGGGAGTCTGACATAGTAAGTCCAGAGTCCCGTGACAAAGACATTTTGTCCTTTCTTGGGGGAGGACTACACTCCAAACTGTCTATGGATGAATCATCTCTGCGCAAGGCTGTAACAATACACAGATTTACTAGGACAAAGATATCTTACTTAGCAATGTTTGAGTCTCACTGCACCAAAAACAAATCCTTCTTTATGCAACTAATTTAATCTTCCTGCAGTTTACAGATACAGTAAAATACTTGAAATGGCTTGACTGCACTCTTCCCAAACACAATGGCTGCAATTAAAACTCATATACAATTCTTACATTCGAGACGCAGACACAACGTTGTTGGTATTTTAAGGCGAATATGAATGGTTATATGAGTGTAGTCTGGTTACTAACTGAGTTCAACTGTTCCTCAGAAAGGGCATTTTATTAATAGCCCAACAGCCAGGGCAACTAAGGGACCTAGTGCTGGTCTGATTTTCAGCTAATTGACAAGCCTGATACTCAGTTATCTCACACACACTACATCCGCACAATGATTACCACCCAACATGGACACCCCACACTTCTCTAGTAGAGTCCACACCGATAGCAAATATCAAGCGGACGCCATGTCGGTATTAAGAGGACCGAGCATCCAACCTATCGCCTACAATCTCCCAAACACTTTGTCCCCATGTAGCTGGGTTACAGCACTGCGCCACCAGTGCCGACTCAATTGTCAAGTCAACTCAAGTAGAACTCCAACAAATATAACACCAACATAGTATAAAATGATATACATAGTTGAAATTTCATGGTTATTTTGTTTGCAATATTTTAAAAATCATATTAGATCGTTATTTATTTATCAACAGATATTTTTACAATAATGTAATTTGTTGAAAAAGAAAATAAACATGAAAGTATGTTTACTGCTGATTATCCAAATCAACGTGCTGGCAAACCGCAATGTCCATAGTGAAACAGCATTGATTCTGTATACACAGTACAACAACATGAATGTACACAAAATAAACATAAAGGAATAGAAGACGCTAAATGTTGCACTTCACTATTCAGCTGGATCACTGACTCCTAGTGTCCATTGAAATATTCTATAAATATGAAAAGGACAGGAAATATAATGATGAGCACAATAAATTGAACAGGAAAAGAACGCGCCTTCAATTGTAGAACATGATTACTACTACACTCTTATACGAGGTACGTCCAGAAAGTAAGTTCCGTTTCCATTTATATCCGCTGCAGCGCTGCGATCGCAGTTCCGCGCATGCGCGGCAGACGCTCTGTATCAAGGAGAAGAAACGTGCGCCATTTTGAGATCACTGTCAGTCTCGTACGCTTTGTTGTGCTTGTTTAAAATGTCGGTGTTGATCGAAAATCCCGCCGCTTGTGAAATCAGATCTGTGATTCGTTTTCTGAATGCTAAGAAAGTGAAACCGATTGACATTTATCGGCAAATTTGCGAGGTTTACGGACAAAATGCGATGAGTGATTCAATGGTGAGAAGATGGGTCCGACAGTTTAATGAAGGACGTAATGAAGTGCATGATGAAGAACGAAGTGGGCGTCCATCTTTGATTACAGAAGAACTGGTTTGATCTTTGATTACAGAAGAAAACCGCGAGGTCAAACAATCAATGCAGAAGGTTACTGCGAGACACTGAGGAAATTGCGCCGCGCAATACAGAATAAGCGCCGAGGATTTCTGTCCAAAGGTGTTGTTTTTCTTCACGACAATGCACGACCACACACTGCAAATGTGACGAAAAACCTCATACAGGGATTTGGCTGGGACGTGTTTGACCATCCTCCGTACAGCCCTGACCTCAGCTCCTAGCGACTTTCATCTGTTCTTATATCTGAAGTCTTTCCTTGGCGGTCAACACTTCAACGATGACGAAGAGCTGAAAGAAAATGTTTCCAAATGGTTGAAGACACAGGCGGCAACCTTCTATGAAGAAGGCATAGAAAAACTTGTGCCTCGCTATGACAAATGCCTGCAAAATTTCGGCAGTTAGGTAGAAAAGTAGTTTAAGAGTTGTAGATTTTAGTGCAATAAATATTTTTTCTGTATCTGTAGACAAATTATTTTTATTACCAAACGGAACTTACTTTCTGGACGTACCTCGTATCAGGCATATAGTACAGCAAATTTTGCAAGCGTTCTTGATGACAACCTACTGTTTGGTTTAGTTTTTCTTTTTTTTAGTTGCTTTTATATAGAATATTATGGGATGTTGAAATTTTGGCATACTGAAAATATTTAACTTCCTATATAAAGTAATGAAAATTTTATCCTATCAGAATACTTACAGTCAGATTCCTCAGTTCCAGAGTCGCGCGGATCACCCAGCAAGTGAGGTACATGGGAACCACACAACACTTGGCAATGGGTAACTAGACATTCAACCAGTGTGGGTACAGCTCGCAAGTCATCTCCCGCCACACTGCAACCGTCTGCCCACAGCAGCGATGGACCTACACACACTCCCAAGTTGGCAGCAGACATAAGGTTGTGCGGGGACCGTCGTGAGATGTGATGTAATACACAGAGGAAGTGGCACAACAATGAGTGGTTGCACTTGGGTAGCTGTGACAGGATCCTGCACACAACATTAATTTGATGTGAAGTTTTTGTAAAAAAATTAAAAGAATAACAACATACATAGGGTAAACTGATATCATTATTAACACAACAGATTGAAATTGTGAAAAATGTTTCAGACTAGAGATGTGCCAAACTGTTGTTTGAAAGAAGCAGCTTAGCTGAAAGCAGTTGGCATCACTAAGCTGCTTATTAAAAGCAGTTTAGCTCAGCTACAGCACACATATTGGGAGGTTGTTGACCAAAAATTGCTTAGCCAACTTTAAACTTGCTTTTAATTAAATTATAAGATTTTGTTTCTGAGTTATTGTCCACATTTCTCCTCAAATATGCTGCTTCCGCTCACTTAGTAGCAGACACAATTCTATGCTTAGTGTCCCATATTGTTGTATCTAAACAGAAACTTGTGCTTCACATAATAATATAAAGAATGCAAGAAATAAAATTTCTTTACATAAGTAGTCTGAACTAACCCCTTAATCTTGAGCAGTTTATGGTGAGTATTGAGAGTGTCCACAGCCTCCTTCCATTGGGGGTATAGACCTGAAGTGAGCAGAGGATCAGGTAAGGAGCGCAAAAAATCCTTGAGAGTAGCTGCAGTAACCAAAACAGGAACATGGTCCCATATCACAGCAGCACCACTGTCGAGTTTGTCCCTCAGCTCTCTCACCAACCTGGCATTTGCTGACTTACGGAAGATACCTTGAGTGAAAGGGCCCTTAGCCAACAGTTGTTGGAGCATTGACTGAAATAACAAATTAAAGGGATCAAACATTATTATAAATCATTTTTAAAGCTCTTCTTATTGGAAATTATATAATCTGTAGAAAAGAAACTTCAATATTCCAATAATTTTAAGTTTTATTGAATGAGGCCTTTCATTTTCAAAGACAACATCATAAGAGACATAACAATACTAATAATATACATATTTTACTGGCAATTTTGTAACCAGTAAGTTATTCATGATAGTCAAAATGAAGCATTTACAGTTTTGCTTTTGCTGTACGAATCTTAACATATTCGGAGTGCATGGATGCACCCACCCATGGCTACTCGGCTCAGGTGTGCTTGGGAGGGATTTCTCCCACAATACTTTTGTTGTTCTGAGTGCCCAGAGCAGTTTTGGCACTAGTATATGATCAAGATCTCCAGAACTAGTGGTATAAAGCCGGCTCCAGACATGCCAAAGGAAAGGACTTGTCGAAACACAAATAGTGTGGATGGGACTTCATTTACTTGGCAAGCAGCGAGCAGTTAGTGCTCATGGTTTTTGGTTCATTGTCGTTCTTTTACATACATCAAAGCGCACAAATATTCGACAAAATATTTGTAGATAAGTAGTATTTTTATTGTTATTACAATTACTATTAACTATATTGGACCTACAGTTGTTACAAATCTCCATTTCTTAAATAGTTTAATTTTGTTTACTTGTTGACTTGTAATTAACTCGTTAGTAATTTTTTTTAGAAGTACAAAGTAAATTATGCAAATATTTATTTTCAATGTGTATCAATAATTCACTTTGAAAATAGCTTTAAATTTTGACTGATTATATTAGTGCTATATTTTTCATATAATTCTGATAAAATAATATAAATAATTCTCTTACAATAAAAGAACAATATATTTATTATTTTGTTTTACACAGCATAAAGATACCTTTTTATTATCATTTCTTCCCATGCTTTCCCATTTCATTTTGCATGGCAATAAATATAAACAGCAAGAATGTTTATTATTATTATCACTGGTGGCTGTTTCCAAACCAGTTTGGCTCCGAAGGAAAACAGCTTGGTAGCTCCAGACAGCTCTATACAGTACTTCCAAACCTATTTTACTGTCTGTCGGCTAAAACATGTGTTTCTATTTCAATTGTATGGTCCGTAACAATTACCGTAGACACATTATGACACTTGAAGTGTCATTTGATAGATGAAGACCTGATTTAGTGGACCATAAAATGATATTTTGATGCAAATATTCGCTATTCTCACAAAGAGCACAGTCCTCTGAAAAGTCTGCATGTGTCTGCTCATTAATCGGTGAATATTAACATAAGCAGCTCCCCACTTGCTAATTATTCTGCACTTGGCGAATGACGCATGTCTGGAGCTGACTAAATAACAGGCCAAACCCACCCAGAAACCACAGATAGACAGCCAATATGTCTTCCACAAGTAAATCACGTAAAAATTCAGGTGGGGTGTATTTAGTTTATATTTTACAATAGGCAAGTGTCTGAATTATTTAGGTTTAAGTTTAGTTTAGGATAAGAATGCAGGGATTTCTTTTTTTCCTTTGGTAGGGGTGATGGTTGCCACACTGGTTTGAGTTTTGAACTGAAATGAAATGAAAAACGTTTTATTTTCTGAGGCAAAGTTAGGACCATTAGGTCCTCTCTTACACTTAACCTCAATTTAACTGTGTAACTCAGTGTAACTGTGTAACACCAAAAGAACTGTGGTGATAGTCGCAATTTTCGAATTTTCTCTGCATGAATTAAGAATTCCCAACTAGAGACTATGCCATGCCAAGGATTTTTTAGGGCTTCGTTGGCATGAAGTTCTGATTCTATCCACATCTCTTCTGACACATGTGGCCTACCAGGTTCTTAAAAAGCCTGCCGTTGCCAATAGTTTTTCCCTAGGAGCATAACCACCATAATTGGGTCGAATGTTCCTCTGTACTACTGACTCCGTAGCACTACCAAATATTGAAGAAATATACTCAAATCAGTATGAGTAAAACAAAATAGCTTTAGATGGTTTTAATCATTTAAACAATATGATTTTTTTAAACCCCTGAGTTGGAGACTTTGCAATAACATAGTTCTAATTATAACATAATTAAGTGTTAATTATTTTTTATTTAATTAACTATTTATTTTTAATTTTAAAATATTTTTGTTCATCATAAAAACTTACCATTACAGGCCTGGGAAGGTTGTCTCCTTCACAGATCTTGGTCAGAGGCAGGCCAAACAGACAGCCGGAGTTCTCCTTGTTGATGCTGCGCCTAAACACATGTCCTATCCTCATCCTGCCAGTTCCTTTCTTGCAGGTCTTCTTCACTTCACTGTCACAGGTCTTTGCAGTACTTCTATAAAACATATTATAAACTGTGAACAAACATTTTGAACCATCCTTACCTATCAATTAATAATTCTATGAGACATAAAAGAAATCATTAGAGTCACTTAGGAAAAAAGGCAATTCAAATACATAACAATGTGGAATGTTTGCAATTAATTTCTAGCTATAAACTTATCTCCCTAGATATTTCTGCTGATTTGATGAGGCAGGCTTTCTTCTGACAGACTGGGTTATTCCTGTTCTTTTTTGTGTCATCCCATGGCCAACTTTATAATAAAATAATTGTCCAGAACTTTTTCCTTACTCCAGTTAGAAATGTAAGTTTGTGTTATACCTGCTTATTTAGGTCTTCTTTTATTGCACAAATTCACTTAATTGTTTTCTCCCTTTTAAATAAATAGCTCATTTTAGCTACAATAAAATTTAAATTATAAAGAAAATGAAAAATACGAGTAAATTTATATTACTCTTTCATTTGTATTGACATACTAATGTGTTTTAGATGATCTAATTATGAAACTTTTCTATTTTTATCCAAAAAATGACAGTAATTTTTTGTCAGAGAAAAAATAAAATATACATTTTATACTACCGGTAAATAATTATTCAATTGTAAACAACTAGCTGAGTGCTCAAATGTGGTGTTAAGTACTTTTAAATTAACTGAAATAGGAAATTTCTGATAGTAATTATTAGAAAGTGTAGAACACTCCTTTACTTGATTGCTCATACCTAAGAATAAAATGGCAGCGGGCTAGAGGGTCATGCACATTGTTGCAGTGGTCCAGGTCGAAGCCCTCATCGCAGCTAAGACCGTCACGTAAACAGCTTAACTTAATGGCAGATGGGCGCTCATGGCCCACCAGAGGGTATGGAGCTTCCTCCCGAGCAGTCTTGGCCCATAACTGGAAACTGGACGGGTCGACACCTCGCATTTCTAGCTGCTGCAGTGCTAGTTTAACACAGTCACGTGCTGTTTCTTCAGGGCCCACACTGAATGTCTTGCACTGCAACATGACAATGATTGAGACAAATCAAGGATACACCTCCTTAGTTCCACTACATACCCTTGTGTGTACACACAGAATGTAAGATACAGGCAAGTCTGGGTAGAGAAGTAGTTACATAATATAATGTACTTAGTCAGTCTAAACAACTTTATTTATTCTTCAGTCAAGAAATTAATGGCCGAGTAAAATGAGTTTTGAAGAACAAACTTTTGGATTATATTTTATTATTATTATTATTTATGTGTATTATACCATTGTTTATTTTTGTTTTAAGAATGAAAGAGGACTATTTCATATACAAGGCTCAACAATTAATACATCAACACTTTATTGAAGGATACCTCTCTATCTTGAGAAAAGGATAGCTGATGTTCTTAAATGAGTTGATTTCTCTATTTAATTATTAATTTTAAACATGATTTTTAAACAAAACACAGTACAGTAGTTGGATGATGATGATGATAATAATCAGAAGCTTTATTTGTAAACATCAAGTTTAGAATAGTTTTCAATACTTTGTTGCTGCTTGCTCTAGATTGTTATTACGATCTATTTGCATGTTCTAGAAATTCGACAATGGAGTAAATTGATTTACTAACAAGCCAAAACTGTAGTTATTTTTGGAGCTCTTTTCTTCTTTTCTTTAAAGATGTGATGGTAGCGCATTATATAATCTTGCCCCAGTGTATGATATGGCAGTTCTGTGTGCAGGTAAGTTGAAATTAACTCCATTTCTTGTTGTTTGTTGTTGTTGTTGAAATTTCATGTTGACTGTTGCGTGATAAATTTAAATTAATAGCATGCATGATTACTTTGTGAATTTAAAGAGATGTGATGATAATTATTATTGTGTTGTTTGTAAGCTTCTCTACAGCTATTTCGTGGTGCAATATCAGCTCTCAGTCTTGATGCTCGTTTGTGGAGGTTGTTATTTGAAGATGCTCCCCAAATTATAATTCCATATCGGACTCTACTTTCAAACAGTGCGTAATAACCTGTTGTGGTGGCTTCTGGAGTACTTAGAGATTTTATCCTTCTTAGGGCAAACAATGCTTTGCTGAGCTGATGACACAAATGATCTATGTGAAAATTCCAGGAGAGATGATCATCTAGTATTAGTCCAAGGTGTTTCATGTATTGAGAAATTTGAATGTCATTTAGGATTGTTATTTTATTTTTGTTTTTTCCCAATATAATGTGTTAAGTTTTTGTTTGATTAAAAGCCCAGTCATTTTCAATGCAATATTGATGAGCCACGTTTACAGCTATATATGTATTAATTTCAAGTTGAATTGTGAGAGGTAGTCAGAACAGTGTTATCTGCATACATGACTGGATAACAATGTGAGTCAATTTAGTTAGATAAGTCACTAGTAAACAAAATTAATAAAACTGGGCCCAATACAGAACCTTGTGGAACGCCTCGAGTCACAGCTAGTGGCAACGACACTGCCAATCTTATTGTTCCATTGATTTCTATTTTATTGTTACTACATGTTTTCGTTCATTTAAATAGCTCTATAACCACTGCAGTGTCATCTCCTTGATAACCAAGGAACTTAACTTAAAGCTAGAATTAAATTATGATCGAAGCAATCAAAAGCCTTACTCATATTAAGGAAATAGTATATTGGAGAGATAGGACATCAGCAAACTTACCTTAAAAGACAAGTTCACTAACATCAGAGTAGTAGTCACAAACACAAAATAAACACAATCTCACAAATTTTCAACACCACTGGCATTTTCTTCAGGTGAGGAGAGGGGGAGAGAGAGGGGGGAGGAGAGAGGGGGAGAGAGAGGGGGGGAGACTGAAATGGCTTCCACTATTGCTGGGTAGGTGGCTGTGGTGGGGGTTGTACATCCATAGAGCAACACTCAGGTATAGATGCAGTATTTCAGTTAGTATATATATGAAGTTTGCTGATGGGGAAGGGGATGAAGGGAAGCGGTTTATCTTATGTGTGATAGACTTATCTTACCCAGCAACAGTGGAATCTCTCTATCTCAATCTCCCTCCCCCCCTCTCTCTCTACTGCAAGCAAACTGAGAATAGTAAGTGAGAACCTCCTTGTCAAAAGTTGATGCCCAATCCTATGAGTGTATGTTCATTCAGTCTTGGTAGATATCTTCAAAGCACTTCTTTCACAATGTCTAGTGATAGAAGAAATATGGGATTGTAAATTAATGGAAAAGGTCCAAAATATGTATATTATTGGTAGCACAGTGTGCCCAACGTAGATGGAATACCACAAAATAAATGTGCTATGATTTTTGCCTACAATGTAGTTGTATTACATTTCCTTTTACATGGAGCTATTGTGGAATCTACACTCATTGGAAATCCATATTCACCCTTAGATTTACATTATTCTTGACAATCAACATATTTAAGAATAAATAAATAAAAAGTTAGTGTATATATGTTCAATTCATTATTCTTGACAATATGTCACATTGATGATAGATAATTTATATCAGTACCGTACTGTGAATACAAAAGCAATTAAACTGAATCTTTTTAAATGTTGACTAGGCCTATTCAAGACAACAGGAATAGTAGAGTGTAATGGCAATCTCTCAAATTGTTTTATTGTTACTACAAAAGCTACTCAGTCGCAGAGGATTACTGCGGTACTCACATATTCAATGGCTGTGGAGAGATCATAGTAAGTGACTTGGATGTTAGTAGTGCGTGGCTCCTTTTCCTTCTCCTTGCTCAGGACATCTTGCAGTGTGTTCCACCATAAATCTCGAGCAGCTTGAGTCCTGCAACAGTTAAGCATTTTGTGGACTACAGGGTTGTTGAAGTATCAAAATGTCAAACTGTATTAAACATATGGTAACCATCTAAAAATATTATCATAGAGAAATTGTAGCCTACTATATTTCCTTCAATGCAAAATTATGTAAAAACACTGTAACATAGTTATCTATTGATGTACAAATGTATGTGACCTACTGGATATGGATAGTTACAATCCATAGTTATAAAGTAGTCAGTATTGTACTTACAAGGTACAGTGGCTGGATTACTAAAATATTTGTAATTTTTTATTATTATTGACTATGACACTGTTAATTGGTTGATATGTGGCGGCCTAAATCAAGCGCAGCCTATCACAGACAATAATTTTGCCACATCACATTGACATGGCTAGTGTCAAACAATCGGGTTCTATTATTATAGTGAATAATAATAACTTTTTTATTGCGTCAGACAAAGTACATTGTATAGCAATAGTCATAGTAAATTAAACAGTCTAAAATTTTTCATTCGTTCATTCCATCAAAGTCATTTTCAATTATACAATTTTGCATTCAGTCATCCATTCGAATTCTATCCAATTACAGCTCTGGTCTGTGTGTTCATAGGGCCTCCCAGTTGTGTGCCACAAACGTGTCTGTACTATAAAATGCTTCTGCAATCAGAACTTGCTTCAGACACGTTTTGAATGCCTTGAGCATTGGGGAACTTTTGACCGAATTTGGCAGACTGTTGACAAATTGGGCTCCTGCCTGTGAAGGCAAACGCTCATGAACTACCGTTCTGTGTTTACCAGTTCGGTAGTTGTCCCTGCCTCTAGTTGCATAAGAGTGAATTTCACTACCTCTTATGAGATTGCACTTTGATTTGAAAAAATTCACGTGTTCAAGATGTAGAGACATGGTAATGTCAACAGTTTCAAGCTTTTGAAAACTGATTTGCACGACTCTCTCACGTGCAATTTTGCGATGGTTCGAACTGCCTTTTTTGAAGAATGAAAATTCTAGAAAAATGTGAGTTTGTGCAACCTCCCCACAAGGTCAATCCAATAGGAGAGGTATGGGTAAATTACTCCATAATAAGCTGTCATCAGTACCTGAGTCGGGCAGTATTCGGATAGTTGTCTCAAGACATAGATGCCTGAGGTTAGTTTTGAACACACACTGTCTACTAGAAAACCCCATGTCAATCCTCGATCCAGGTGTATTCCAAGGAATTTTGTCGAGTAGACTTCTTCAATCTCAGTCTCATCCAACATGACTGTGAGACTTTGATCTGAATCTGTTTGGCACAAACAAAATTGGACATATGACGATTTTGCAATGTTTGTTCTGAGGTTGAGCTTTTGGAAATGTTGAATGGCACTGCTGAGCTCAATGGAAATTATCTTTTCGAGCTCTTTGGTAGAGTTCGCGCAGAAACAGAGAGTCATGTCATCAGCGTACTGGACGAGTCGCCCTTTTTCTACTGATGAGCCAACATCATTAACATATATCAGGAAAAGGAGAGGACTAAGCATGGAGCCTTAGGGGACTCCATAGTAAAGATTCTCCTTATCTAGCATTAGAAATACTTACAAATTGTGTTCGATGACTGAGATACGATTGAATCCACTTAAGTGGCAGTCCTCGTATCCCATAGTATTCTAGTCTGTAAATCAAGGTGCTATGATCAACACAGTCAAAGGCATTCAACAAGGCAAGGAACACACTGAGTGTCTTTTCTCGTCTTTCAATACCCTCCAATATCATATCGACCAGACACACAACTGCATCTATCGTTCACTTTCATTCATCATTTACAAAAAATTTTAAATAGTTTTTTTAACCAAAAAGGATTTTGACTGACTATTGGTAGTACTGACCATCCCACCCATATATGTACCTATGACAAGGAATTCACATACAATGTTAACCCTTAACGTGGTGTAGAAATGACCGCAGAAGAACTAGTTTTAGGAATTACAAAAAAAATTTGAACCCCACAGCTCCATTCTTCTGGCACATCCTCCTATATCTACTTGTATACAAGCCACGCTAGTTGACAGCTAATCTAGTTTTAAGTACTGGCAAGGAAACGTTATAGGTTTTGGCGCGGTCTTTTGTACACCACGCAACCTGTAGTTAGTGATTTTTAAGTTTTAATATTAAGAAGTTTTAAGTTTGAGAATTGGTGTTGAATTTTTTTTAAGTTTTATAATATTACAAAATGTTTAGCTAAATAATACATACTATAGGTATTTTTACTGTTTTATAACAATCCTTCTTTATTATACAGTGCTTTGAAATTCATAAAGGAAATAAAATTAATGCACACCTTTGTACTCCATGTAACCAAATAAGTGGTATGCCCTATAAAGATAAATGAAATGAAAATGAAATGAAAAATGCCTTTATTTATGTGGCGAAGTTAGGACTATTTAGTCCTTTCTACCACTTAACCACATACAATAATAAAGTAGTTTTTTTATTAAATGTCATAGATAAATTATACCTTTTATTGTTTTATTACTAATTATTTTCATAGTAACCAGAACATTAATAATTTGGGGTCTTTAGTTCAGCACATGACCAAATGTATACAAATACTTGATGTGACCCATTAAGGGTTCATGTAATTGCACTTTTACGATTTCTTTTACCCTACTAATCTATTTTTACACACTGCATTTATGGTTGTAAACAATAATACTGTAAGCCTACTTGTTTTCATATTAACTTAATCATTTATCTCATATTTACTTGTTGCAATGCAATCAACATGCAAGTTTCATTGTGAATCAATATGATGAGTTGGATATTACAGTAATATAGTCATGGTGCAGACCAAGGGAAAATATCTTCACTATGAGGCTTTATAAAAATGGCTCAACTTAAATTAGGTTTATTCAGTTGTTTTCTATCTTTAGATACTGATAATAAGAAACCAGATGAATATTACACATTTTTTTTAATGATGTTTCTACATTATGTTCAACATTACTGTCTCTAATAACAAATCTATTGGACTTCGTGTCAATTAGCTGAGAACTAATATGACGAAAATATTATAATTACATTATTCAATTTATTAATTATTGTAGTATGCATTACAATATCATGCTACAAATCTATTCAATAATTATAAATAATGTAGTTTCTACAAAACAAAGGGAAGTTTTATTAAGTTGGGGACATGTTAAGCCAGTTTATTTGGGACAAATTGTCGGGACACTTTATCCGCACCGTGCAAAATTTCAAGTTGGTACAGGTTGTCCTTTCATGAACAAACTGGACCACATTCCTGAGTGGTACAGGTTGTCATTGAGTCACTTAGTCCTCCATGTCCTAAAATCAGAAATGGTTCAGTTTGTCCTTGCATGTGTCCAAGCCACTCTCAAAGATCCATGGTTTTTGAAGCTGACAGTCTTTTAATCAATTTATGCCCTTCATTAAGTTTACCCTGTAATGTTTTAGTACACATTTATGTAACATTCATTATCACAAATCACAAGCTACATAATGACCTTTTATTTAAATATATATATTAATATATTATATAACTAATATATTATATATATTATATATATTAATTATATACTATATACTAATAGTCTATACCTGACTATTAATAGTTTTTTAAACTAAATCAGCAAAAGGTGGGGGGTGGGTCATTTCCACTTTACGTGTATGGGTGGGTGGTTGGGTCATTTCCACTGTACGTGTATGGGTGGGTGGGTGGGTCATTTTCACTGTAGTGTATGGGTAGGCGGGTGGGTTATAGGGCGGGTGGGGGATACACTCGTATATTTATATGTTTATTTAGGTAACATCTCTAATGGGAATTCATTTTTTAGTTGTATTAATATTAATTAATTAATAACATATTAATATTTTAATATTAAATAGTTGTTTTATTTACATTCATCTGGGTCACTGACTGACTACTGGTGACATGGTTACTACAAATAGCAATCCACGTAATGTGGACGTTGTCAATATTAAGTAGTAGCCTAGTATTTTATCTTATAAATAAGTTACTTAAAAACTGTATCATCATGTAATGGTAAAAATGGTTTAAGTTTATTAATCGATATACATCTGTAATTTGAGCAAATTCTACTAAAAATAGTAAAAGTAGTTTAATATCATGTAAAACAATAATATCTATTGTTAAAAGTGGAAAACAGATTATCCGCATATTTGCCCACTATCCAACAGATGAATTTAAGCTAGGTGATATAATTATAAAAATCTCTAATGTTCAACATTGAATATGTTAGTACAAGTTACATTTCATTTAATATAAACAACAAACATGTTGTAACTTGTGTGTACACGTACGTGTATTTACATACACAAACTATGTTCCATTATATATTTTATTTTTATTTAATCTTAAGACCCCGATTATCAAGATATGGGTGAAAAGGAATGTTACCTACTAAATATTTTGTTTAAAAAGTAAATATTTTTTAAATCACTAATAGTTATATTTTATTTTATATTGGAAAAAAATAGGTATACGTATTTAATTACTGTAAAGTATAATTTATCCTATTTTGAATAAAACTATATTTTTCTTAAAATTTTAGTTTTTTAATTGTTTTACAGTTACATATGGAAATAAATTTACAAATCAATGTTATAAGTTTTCAAATAAATTCTGAATGTTATAACCAATGAAAAAAATCACTTTTAAAAAGAGTTACACACCAATATTTAACCCTGCTAAAAATATTCCTATCAATCAAAACATCTGCACTTAAATATGGATGGTCAAGTTTATGTACTAACCCATGCATGTGTAAGTCACGAACACCATCAACCATTAAGACAATACTTATGTTCGCTTATAGAACTGTTCTCTTTTAGGAAGACGCCTATTATACATTCTGATTAGGCTTAATGTGCTATAGTTAGAATAGCACTGTTCTGCATTATCCTGTAACATAATGCTGGATATTTCTAGAAATTGATAAACACATACTTTAAAAGACTTTAATTCTGTTTACTTTCTTTAACCATGACATTTAGAGTTAGATGAAAGTCAACACTCTTTTGAATAATATGTCTCACTATAAATAGCATAGGTTATCATGTAAAATAAAAATAATAGCCTATACAGCGTCCAAAAATAATTGTGGTATTAGCCTACATTTTCTTTGCTCTTATATACATGTTCTTTTAATCAGTTAATATTTAATTTAGATTAAGGAATAATTAACTTATTAATTGTGTTTTTTTATTTATTATTTGAATACATTATGTATCAAGCTTGTAAAGTCACATCCAAAACCTAAAATGGTTCAGTTTATCTTTTCCTGACAGGGACAACCTGGACCACATTCCTGAGTGGTTCAATTTGTCTTTGGATAATTTTGTCCTTGCTGGATTTTGGAAGATGGTCCAGGTTTGTTGTTGAGACACTTTATCTACGTCCCGTCCCGTTAAGTTTGTGTTAGTATGTGTCTGTTTATTATACTACAATTAGGTATTGTGTAGGCCTATAGGCTACTACAATATACCAACTCAAATGAAAAAGAGTGTTCATAAATTGAGCCTTTAAAATAAAATATTAAACACAAACCCATTGAATATTGGACTAATCTAGCTATAAAAAATAAATTTTCTTCTGAGTTTAGAACATATTTTACTATTTATTTTATTAAAATAAGTTTAAAAATACACGAAATGTCTACTTTTATACACTGAGATATAATTAAGAGAAGTTGCTTGTTATTGGAGTAATAATGTCATAAAAATACTTACAACGATTTAGTCCTACGAAAATGTGATTTCGGCTCAGGTGAAGGACATTTGTTATCAAATCCATGGTACACGTAGGAATCTGAGCGACGCCGGCGCGGATAACGTGGATGCCAGCATAAAAAAGACATGACTGCTACGAAAGATCGCGGATGACTGATAATGTCGGGGTACACCCCGAGAGGGAAGGGCAAGGGATCAAGTGACTCAGGTGTGCAAGTCAACAACCCCGAAATTCCCAAAATACCATACCTCCCCCATATCTATCCCCCTTCCCTTTTAAAGGTACAGATTACTGAAAAATAAATGAGCAGCTAATGTAAGGGTTAGGTTAGAGAATAGTAGCAGGTGTTTTATACTGTGGTAGCATTTATAAAAGTTTACCATATGATTCACGATAAGTTTCAGAATCATGATATAAATCAAAACAAAGGTTCTATCAAGTTTTAAAGTATAAACACAATTTTAAAATGACCTTACTCTATGTGATTATAATACAAAATGTTTATTAAACAAGATTTGCTATTTTCTTTTTTTTTTTTTTTTATTTCTTTTTCTTAACGAGCCATGATTCTAAAATATCATTTCAGTTAAATCTTTCATTCCAGATAAAGCGACATAGGAACAAGTTTCCATTAGGGAGTGAAATTTATTTAAAGCCGCATCAAGAAAAGCCAACAACTACCAGTTGATCTATTTAAAATACATATCATTTTCAGTTAGGTACGGTTAATATATAAACTTAATTTCCAGGTAATGTCAAGATCGTACAAAGAGAAACAGGAAACATTCAACCACTGACAGACCTAACCAAAGCCACCAGGCGCCATAAATGAAAGTAAATTGGTCTGACAGTTGATGTGTTGACATCGACTTAATTAGTTTTACCAAATCGAGTCCCAAAACAATGCTATCAGTTCGATGAATGGCAGAAATCTCACTAAGAAAGTGAGAATAGAAAGCCTCAATTAAACAAATCTTCAACGAGAAATATCAATAAAATTCTGTTAGCGATGTTGACCATGCTTCCTTACAATGTTGCCATTTTGAAATGGAAATTAAATGTTTAAAGCTCTTGTACAGTAACATAATAGAACACTTTGTTGGCAAATATTGGCATATAATGTATATATGTAAAGCAATGCTAACGTAAGCCTACATATCTAACAAGAATAACTAAAAAAATAATTTAATTACAGCAATACTTTTAAGGCTATAAAATCGTAATGATTGATTTTCTAAAACAACCAAATATTAAAAGGAGGGATCTATCAAGAATAGAACTGCAAAAATAATTTATTTCTTAGCAAGACCTATTAAGGCCATGGTCCATGAAACACTATTGATTGATTTTTTGCTCAAACATTAAGTAGGAAATCTACACTTTGGCTACATTATACCAATGAATACACATCTATCCTTTTCCTTCCAGTCAACTGCACTGCCATCAGTCTATTTTCTGTCATTCTCAAGGCTACTACACTGTCCCCTCTCTCCTATTTTTGGTCTCGGTCCGGACTGCCGCGCAATAGAGCTCTGAGCTCAACCTAGTGGCGGCCGCGCCAACTAGCAAACATTTATCTGATTTTTTAACATTGGCTTTTCGCCTCTTATAGATGTGTATTCATTGATTATACAGACTAGTAGGCCTATTGTATAGGTGAATGGGAGGGCCTGTCACAACGTAGGCTACGTGGGTAGGCCTACGTAGGAAAGCTCATCATGACAAATGGTGCTTTGTCATTGACTGTTGGGACTCTCCTACGTAAATGGATGTGTAGGAAAGATCATCAAGACATATATATATACATAATATACAATAAATATATATATATATTTATTTATTTATTTAATATGCAAGCAGATTTTGTACCACGCTGAGATTTTCATGATTGAGGTGTCTATGAAAAGGTCTCGATCTCTAGATTCGACGAATATCATTGTTGATGAATATATTTCAAAGAATAGGGTAAGAAATAGCCCTAAAAATAGAGGAATCGTCCTTTAAATTTTCAGTAGTCCATATGTTATTTTTTGAGAGTATTGTTTTGTTTGTAAACAAACTACAACTGATATCTTATAAACATTTTAACCTTAAAACAATTTTAAGTTCTCATTGATGTTGTACAAATGGGCACTATTTTGTTACATTTAACTTTTTATTTTGGTTTTTTTTTCAGTTACTCAGTTTTATTTAATTTTTTGTTTGTTTTTATTTCAGCTATGCAAAATGTTATAGAGATAGTTGGTGATGGCAATTGCCTGGTTCGTTGTGTTTCTTTTTTTTAGTGGTTATCAAGACAGCCACAGAGAAATTAAGATGCGAGTTATTGAACTTATTTGTAATGAATGGCACAAGTAGGGTATTATTGTTGGTGATGAGCCATACTCTAGAATAAATAGTGCTGATAACTACAAACCGCTAATGTCACGAGATGGTGAGTATGCTGGAAATGCTGAAATTCATTGTATCAGCAGGCTTTACCCAAACTATTTCTTTAAGAGTCCATGCTGGTGACATGCTGTAAGGCACCCCCTCAGTATACAGGCGCCGAGAGGCACACTACTTCCGTATAAGACGCATACTTCTTTATGGATGTATATGCCCTTTTCTTAAGACACCTGGCTGCAATAAAAGGTGCCCCTTCAGTTAAAAAAATCCTGTCTAAAAATAAAGGCTGCCTAATTCCTTCTAAGAAATCCCTTGGCTTCATTGTCCCTTTTCCTAAAACCATATGATAAAAAAATAAAATGTCAGTGTGACACTCGCATTTTAAAGCGTATACAATTGTGTTCCAAATGTTTTGCCTCAAAATCTAAAATTAAAACTTTTAAAAATTCACCGAACACAATTAAAATACATTCCTTAGTTTTAAAAAATCAGCAATTGAAGACTGAATATAGTAGACTACTTGATTGTTATACAATGTATTGAAGCTTGAATTCTTTGAATCAGAAGCCGGATGCGCCGAATTGTCATCTGCTCGGATAAAAAATTTTCCACAGTTTGCCCAGGTGTATTATTGTCAGGAAATTCTCAATTACTATGCATTTCTGATATTTTTTGTCAGGCTACGGTTAGTTTTTTTTATTAAGATTGTCTAATCGGAATAAATTATTAAACACTCCAGACATGTTTACTTCTGATATGTTTAAAATCATACGTCAGTGTGTCTGCATGAAAAAAATGAACCAATACAACGAAAAAGAAAACATTAAATTGAGCTTTCCTTCAAACATAGCATTTTCCTACGAATAATAATCTAGTACATTACTTGGAAAATAGACAATTTTGTAGAAGTATTGACGAGTTAGTTATGGAGACGGAGTGAGTCATACGCCCCCATACCGAAGTACGTACATAACAACACTTCACCCTCAAATATTTCATAGTTCCAGCTAAGGTCAAATGCCTTATTTTCTTTATAACAATACTTAGAAACCCCCTCATAACATTCTTATCGAGGTGTTCATATGTTAACGCATAAACATATTCCAACTAAATTAATCAAATAAATAAATAATAATAAAATATATCATAACATTTATATCTTTACGTTGAATACGGCCACAAATGTACTAAAAGGATGTTTTTACCAAGGCTGTCTGTGTTACAGACATAGAGATGGCTTCCAATAGTGCGCTAATTGCTGGTCAAGTTTTAGTGTAACGAGTTGTTGTTTCTCCAGTTTGCCCCAGCACCTTGTCGGCCCCTCTCTTATTCGCCCTCCAAATCATCAAGGATTAAATAGTAATTATTATTGCAGATGTATAAAGTTATATATTAGTTGTATCTATTAGGCGTTCGCTGCGGTTATAAAAAGCGACCTCTGTTTACTTACTATCTAGTCCCTAGATAAGGTAAGTCATTATTTTCGTTATAAATCACTTTAAGAAATATTTATACAATTTATTTGCAATAATTTTCTCAATTTAAATATATCTCACAAATTAAATTAAGACCCCACATTTGAAGTGGTCTACATAAACTATCGTCTACCAGGGTAAGGAGTAAGGTATCCCAACGACAACCTGAGGACAAAGTGAGCCACTCAGTAGGGTTGCCATACGTCCATATTAAGACCGAACATTTGAAGTGGTCTACATAAACTATCGTCTACCAGGGTAAGGAGCAAGATGTCCCAACGACAACCTGAGGACAAAGTGAGCCACTCAGTAGGGTTGCCATACGTCCGTATTAAGACCCAACATTTGAAGTGGTCTACATAAACTATCGTCTACCGGGGTAAGGAGCAAGGTATCCCAACGACAACCTGAGGACAAAGTGAGCCACTCAGTAGGGTTGCCATACGTCCATATTAAGACCGAACATTTGAAGTGGTCTACATAAACTATCGTCTACCGGGGTAAGGAGTAAGGTATCCCAACGGCAACCTGGATCATCTTCTAAAATCCAGTGAGCCACTCAGTAGAGTTGCCGCACGTCCGTATTTTGTACATACAGTTTGTATTTTACATTCAGTGTCCGTGTCTGTACTGTACAAAGTGAAAACTGGGTAGATGTTCGTATTTTTCGTTTTGTTAATATTAAAAACATATTTTAAATATTTATTATTGTAAAAAAGACAAACTTGTATTACTTTCGGCAATCTGTAATGCTATTCTGCGCTTCAGATTTAACAGTGATATGTTATGTGGTGAATTGTTAAAAGCTGCCATGAATAAATAATAAGTTCTTTACTTATAAAAGTAATCTCTTCAGAAAATTATGTCTGGTATCAGCCTTCAGTCAGTACAACTAAAGTAGTAAAAGTTCAAGGAGATTTATGACAATTTATTGAGTTCTGCCACCTTAACTTAAACTTACTGAACGATTTTTTTAAAGTAAAAAAAAAAAAAACATAATTGTTAATATTTTATTGGATATTAAATCTAAAAATTTTAATTAAATTAAAATATATTTGTAATAAAAATATTATATATCACAAAGTAGTTCGTATTATTTTCACAATTTTAAAACCCAAATAGCATATTATAAAATTCATCACTCAGTAAACTTAACACAACTATTTTTTAAAGCTGTATAGGCTTTTTTTTAACCTTACATGATAACTTATGCTATGTATTAGGAATATTATTCAAATGAGTATTGACTTCCATCTAACTCTAAATGTCATGGTTAAAGATAGTAAACAGAATTAAAGTCTCTTAAAGTACGTGTTCATCATGTTATAGAAATATTTCATCAAGCATTATGCAACAGGAAAATATATTTCTACTGATTTTCGTCTTCTCCACTGTTTTATATTATTCTCAAAGCTCTCGAGAGAGTGAGTCAAGTTTTACAACTACTGTTTAGCACACTAAGCCTAGTCGAAGTGTATAATAGGTGTCTTCTTAAAAGCGAACATAAGTATTATTGTATTAATAATAATAATAATAAAACTTTTATTGCATTAGGACAATTATAAACATTGTATTGCAAAAGTCATATTTTTTAATAATTTGCCATCCATTCTAACAATTCACCCTTTCAAACATACATATATTGACAGACACCCAAATTCCCACTCATCGCCAATTGAACCTCTTCAACTTCACTTGTGTTATTGATTTTCCCCCTCCTAGTTATGTGCAAAGAATTCGTCTATACTATAAAATGCTTGTTTTGAAAGAAACTTCTTGATACGACTCTTGAACGCCTTGGGCGTTGTAGCACTTTTGATAAATTCTGGTAACTTGTTGACTATACGAACGCCCATCTGTGAAGGCAGGCGTTCATAGACTACCGTTCTATGACGACCAGATCGGTAGTTGTCCCTGCCTCTAGTGTCGTATGTATGTATATCTCTGCCTCTTGTGATAGTAGTCTTGTACCTACCATATGTAGCAGTCTCAAGAATGTAGAGGCAAGGTAATGTCAATATATTTAACTCTTTGAATTTTGGCCTGCACGACTCTCTGAAATTCATTTTTAGGATGATTCTAACTGCCATTTTTTGAATTCTAAATATTCTGTCAAAGTTAGTGTTGGAACATCTTCCCCATAGCACTAATCCATAGGTAATATGAGGGTAGATCAACCCGTAATAAGCCGTCATCAGTAACTGAGTTGGGCAGAATTTAGCTAAATTTCTCAAAGCATAAATGCCTGATGATAACTTTTTACACAAATTTTCGACGTGGACATTCCAAGTCAGCCCTCGATCTAGGTGCATTCCAAGGAATTTAGTTGAATTTTTGTCTTTAATTTCAGTTTCATTTATTATGACCGTCGGACCTCCTTCCGAGTCCGACGCCCGCAAACAAAACTGCATACATGCTGATTTTTCTGGATTGATATTAAGATTGAGTTGTTGGAAGTGCTGAATGCAATTATTTATTTCAACAAAAGCCCGCACTTCCAATTGCTCATTTGAATTTTCTGAGAAAGAGACAGTCGTGTCATCAGCGTACTGCACGAGTGACCCATGCTGCAGTGATGAACCAATTTCGTTTACATAGATCAAAAATAGGAGGGGGCTAAGAATTGATCCCTGCGGGACTCCATACTTTAGGTTTTTAAATCCGGACCGTACTTCATATATTTGAACAATTTGTGATCTATTTTTAAGATATGACTCAAGCCACTCGAGTGGAATTCCGCGGATTCCGTGACTATGCATTTTCTTAAGAAGAATTGTGTGGTCAACACAGTCAAAGGCCTTGGAGAGGTCCAGAAACACACTAAGTGTGGCCTTTCTATTCTCCAAGCTCTCTACAATTTTCTCAACCAAATTCACGACTGCATCGATTGTTGATCGACCCTTTCTGAATCCAAATTGATCCTTCGAAATGAGATTGTATTTTTCTAAGAAGCTTACCATACGGGATAAGTATAGCTTCTCAAAGACTTTACTTATTATTGGCAAAATTGAAACAGGCCGGTAATTTTGAATTGATGCTGGATCCCCTTTTTTGAAAATTGGTGTCACCTTTGCAGTTTTTAATATGGAAGGAAAATTTCCTGTTGAAAAAGAGAGATTTATCAGATGTTCCAGAGGTTTATAAATATGGGTTGAGCATTTTTTTAGAAGCCATGTAGACATGAAATTCACATCACTTGACTTTTTAGGTGCCAGTTCTCTAATTACTTTCTCAATCTCCTGTTCCGTAACTGGGGCCAATACCATAGAGGCTGCTGGACTCCGTCTTAAGGGGACAGGAGTCTGGCCTCGCTGTGAGTGTGGTCCCTGATTAATTCCTATCGAAGAAAAGAACGAATTGAATTCTTCCGAAATTCTTTGGCCATCACAAATATGTTCATTACAAATTTCAAGTTGGATTTGTTTGTCTTTTCGTGAAACTTTATTATCAATAATCGACCAGGCGGTTTTTGAAATATTTTTTGAAGATATAATGGCTTTATTGACATCGTAGGCAGTATTAGTTGATGCTGAGTGATTCATACACAGGTGTCCTTAATGCGAACATATGTTCGTATGCATTTCATGAGCTGTAAATTCCTAGGCAGGAAATATTTCACTAATGTTTGCCGAGAAGTCTTTTTACCCCGAAAGTTGACAAGTCCAAATGACTGAAGGATATGAAGCCGCTTGTATATTATTTGACTTAAAGCACAAATAAAATCGGACAAAATTCAAAGCGGCCGGTAGGCCTTGTCAGTGCCCATCACCTATATTAAACACTTAAATAATACACAATACATTTAACATTTACAAATGGATAAGCATATAATAATATAATTTCACTATTTACAAACATTACAAGTTTTAAAAAATACGAAAGAAGACTAATCACAGGACATAAATATTTAAAAATACAGTAAGACATATTTACAAAATAACAAACTATTTACGAACATAAATACAAATAAATACAACAACAATATATATATATATATATTTTTTTTTAACCAAAATCATAATCAATTTAATCTTTTACTCCGATAAAGTGGAGTATAAAATACATGTCATTAGTATTGATAACACGTAACGTGGATTCCTATTTGTAGTAACCTTGTAACCAGTCAGGAACCCAGGTGAATGTAAATAAAAACTATTTAATATTAATGACATTAATATTATTAATACAACTAAACAAATGAATTCTCATTGGAGATGTTACTAAAATAAACATATAAGTATACGAGTGTATCATTTACGATAAGCAGACGTTTGCTGCTTTAGACTATTAATAGTCAGTTATAGATGAATGTATTTAAATAAAAGTTCATTATGTAGCTTGTGATTTGTGATAATGGATGTTACATAAATGTGGACTAAAATCATTACATGGTAAACTAAATGAATGGCATTAAATCGATTGAAAGAATTTAGCTTCAAAAACCAATTTCAATTTAGTGTTATTACAGTGCAGTCATAGGAAAAAACCAAGGACCTTTGGGAGTGGCTCAGTTTGTCCTTGTGCGTAAGGACAAACCGAACCATTTCTGATTTTAGCACATGTAGGATAAAGTAACCCAACGACAACCTGTACCACTCAGGAATTTGGTCCAGTTTGTCTGTTCACGAGAGGACAACCTGTACCACCTTGCACGCTGCGGACAAAGTGTCCCAACGAAAATCTGTCCCAAATAAACTGGCTCAGTTTGTCGTTGGGAAACGTTGTCGCATCCCCCAGAGTAGACGAACATTGTATTGAATGTGACTTTCACAGTGGAGCCCCCCCCCCCCCCCACTCGATTGAGTGGGAAGGATCAAGTACCATTTGTTATTTGATAGCAGACAATTATTACATCATTTACGATCGTCATAACGAAACCATTGCTAGCAATAGTTAACTACCTGCACCATTATATCCTCAGTCACGCCCACAACAATTATATTGTATGGGAACGTGTAGCCTTCATTAACATAACTGGTTAAAACGTGAGAAAACGAGGAAAACGCATTGCATCGCATGAAGCGAACTTACCGTGATGTTATTATTGAAAAATGTTTAAGTTAATGGAAATATTATGAATCAATTCAGAAGCCAAATTTGATCCTCCACCGCAAAAAATAAATAAATAAAAATTATTAATACATTAAATAATAATAAATAAATCGTTTCAACTACCTTTGTAAAGAAGACTTTCAATCAAAGAATTAGCCAATAACTGCTATTTACAAAGTTTACAACCCTCTGCTATCCAGATTAAAAACATTAACAGGAAGCAATAATATTATTTAAAATGCTCTTCAAAATATGTATTAGCAGAGGGCCCTCTCCTGCAATAACTCCGATATGAATATTAATATACTAAATTATATTTCATTAATTAGTTTTAATTATATTGTAAATGTCTTCCCCACGCACAGATAGCTTGACCATCACTCTTGTGGGTGACAAAACAATGCATATCTATGTATTTTTTGTTTGTTTGTTTGTAATAATTAAAAATAAATTCACAGCGGAAAGGATTTTTTCTGAATTCACGCACACTCACACATTTAGTGGTAATTTCATTCATCCACAACTTCCTTGGCAAATATCATCCACAAATACAAAACCAAATACATGTACAATACATGTATATCAAAACCAAAAACAAAGTCTATTGGTTTTGAGTTTGATCCCAAGCAAAGTCAAAACTAATATTGAAAGCTATCAGCTGATAATCACCGGCTGTTTATTTGTCATTTGGATATTAATTAATTACCCCTTCTAAAGACCAAATGTAGACAGATATTTGGGAATATGAGTAATAAAGACGTTAACAAGACACCCACCCACTCACTCTACAGACATGAACGATTGACGTTGACGCACCCATCCATCCTGCAGACACAAACTACTGACGTTGATTCACCCACCCACCCATCAGACACATACGACTGACGTTGACCAACCCACTCACCCTGCAGACACGTTGACTCACCCACCCTACCTGGAGACATAAACAACTGACGTCAATACCACCGTATGTGTATACCCGGGTGAGTGCGTCAATACCACTGTACGTGTATGGGTGGACAGGTGGGTCTTAATTTTTTAAAGCGTTGTTATACTGAATATAATTAAATTGTTTGTACCAGGTGAAAAGATTGTATTGCTGATTAATCTTGCTATAATTAAGTGTTTGTATCATTAAGTGTTTTATCATACGACCACAACTAAATTAAATTTACCATTAACACATGATTAAATTTACCATGTGGATTAGCCATATAAAAAAATATTCAATGAGTTCTCACAAAATATTTCAATTTACCATGCCCAAAACAGTTATAAAACCATCCAAGGTCCTAGCTTGCCCGAGGTGTTAAGAATGCTTGTAGCAAGAAAGATACTGGAATGGCCGAAAAACTGATACTGTACCACGCAGGCCTACGGGTATGTGTG
>JAQJVL010000042.1:3425081-3572581 GCA_035578905.1 Stictocephala bisonia | reverse complement strand
ATATTAAGTTTCTTGCTCAGTTTTAACAAGAAACTTACAGTTAACAAAAGTGAACTTACAGGAAAATTCAAAACAATAACAAAATTGTTATTGTTTTGAATTAAAAACAATAACAATTTTGGGCGAGCCGGTGGCCGAGTGGTCTAAGGCGTCAGGACTTTGAGCTTGGGGTAGAGATAGCGCTGGTTCGAATCCGGCCTAGACCGGAAGATTTATCAGTAATATTCACCTTCTACTGTACTGGTTCGCCCCCTTACTCTGTCTGATTAAATTCCTCGCACAGATCAATAGTCTATGAGCAGGTGTCCGGACAATTCGTCCCACGGACATTTCGTCCCCCAAGAAAAATGCGGACATTTCGTCCCACTTTGTGGAACGGCTACCTGGGTAGGGTTTGATAAATAGTCTCCAAATATTTCTAAGCGGACACTTCGTCCCACCTGAGAGAAGGGTTGTAAAAAGGTTAGGTTAGGTTAGGTTCTCTCAGGGTGGGACGAAGTGTCCGTTTAGAAATATTTGGAGACTAATTATCAAACCCGACCCACTCCACAGAGTGGGACGGAATGTCCGCATTTTTCTTTGGGGACGAAATGTCCGTGGGACGAATTGTCCTGTAATCCTATGAGCAATGGGCAGAGTGAGGTTAAGAAGGAGGTTGGCCTCTCCTTTAAAAATAAAAAAAAGGTGTGAATAAATCCCTGTAGTATAGTATCAGGATTGTCGACTTCTCACTCCAGTTAATGAATACACAACTATATGAAGCGAGAAGTCGATGTTAAAAAGTCAAACGACTTTTTTCTCATATTGTAATTTTAGCGCGGCCGACTGGAGAGAAAAGGAAGATTACAAATTGTCACGAGAGAGAGAGAGAAAGAGAAAGGTATCGACGGACAGGGTTTTTGGGTTGAGGAAGGGGTTTGCGGAAGAAATTCTCAACCAGAGCTGCGTATCGGCAGCCGCGCTAAGCTCTTGTTGTCTGCTACAGGAAGTCTGACTATTTCTCTATCTCTTTTCTTATAGATGTGTATTCATTGCTCCAGTCCTTGGTGAGAGGAGAGGAGGTTGAACCCCTCTCAGACAGGACTTCCTCCAGCTTTCCTAAATTGCGTATTTAACGATACACCGACTCTCGCCATCAAAGTCGCCAGCTCCCAGTATGCAGAGCCGCCCGTGTAAACTAACTACCCAGATAGCTCATCAACGCTCTGGCGTTAACACAGATTTCTTAGAGTGTGAACTGTCCGGCGTTGCCAGATTGAACTCAGTCACGCGTCTCGTTCAGTTAACTTAATTAGAAGAGAGGAGGGCAATTCAATGCGGTAACATCGCATCTTAAAATCACGGTCGTGTAGTGCGTGTTCTTACAAACTCCTTAAACAGCGCGTGCGCTTATTCCGTATACTGTGAGCCATTTGGGTAGGGATAGTAATTTGTGGTTCTGGCGGTAGACAAATTATCGCTTACATTATGATACACCTACATTTTTGAAATTATTTCTATTTGACACGACTGTTTAGAAGAAACAAATACAGTGTATACACACTGAACCATTGTAAATAAGAATGAAATCAGTTTCTTCTATTATTAGATCTATTTACGAAAAAATACACAGATTAGTAAGAACGTTGAGGCTAGCCTGGGTCGAACAGTGAATTAAATACTGAGTACAAAAATTCACTGTCGAGTCTATATTTGGAGCCAGTTGTTTACACTAACTTAACTAAAAAAATTAACGCACCAAGGTTTGAATCAACAACTGAGCTAACAGTCGGTATTTCAATCGTTGATCAAAGTTCTCATACATATGTTTAGGCCCGCATGAACTAGCAATGGAAATTGAAAACAACAAAATAATAGATAATAAAATATAGTTTGCAAATGATATCCGTCTTACCTCTATACCAGCACATATCATGGTAAAATTAACGAAAAACCCAAATAGCTCGTATAATACCGACCTCGGCTATAAAAGACCACTAACAAAAATTACGCGGGAGTTAACGGCCAAAAATGACATAGAGGCGACGAAGCCGTTTGAAACGCTACTCTTTCAACTGTAGATAAGTTACTAATTACAAAGGATGAGGGAGGGGAATTTCGCGCCTTCTTTAATAGCATTCAACATTTCAGCATTTACAGAGCATGGACTCTTGGAGCGAGGAGGATGGAAGAGTACGCGCGCATGATAACATCAGTGAGCAGCGGAAAGTGAAGAGGAAGATGAAGGAAAACAGTAGGCAATGGGAAGAGAGGACGCGGTGGGAAACGTGCGGGGGAGTGAGACTCCCATGCATTGTTTTGTGCGAGGTAACTATAGATAGGCACTATCGTCGGCCTCACCTTAGGCCACTTCATCTCTCAACTGTGGACGATTCTCAAACTCTACTGTCAAGCGTTTTGTGACCCTTGATAGACAAGATCGTCGACATCGCTTTAAGCCACTGAATCTCCTCGCAAAACTGTGGACAACCCTGCTGTCAAACGTGTTGTGACCCTTGATAGACAAAATCGTCGATATCCCCTTCTTAAGCCACTGAATCCCCTCGCAAAACTGTGGACAACCCTGCTGTCAAACATGTTGTGACCGTCGATAGACAAGATCGTCGAAATCGCTTTAAGCCACAAATCCGCTCACAAAACTGTGGATAACCCTGCTGTCGAGCGTGTTGTGCCCCTTGATAGACAAGATCATCGACATCGCTTGAAGTCACTGAATCCGTTCGCAAAACTGTGGGCAACACTGCTGTCAAGCGTGATGTGACCCCATTTAAACAAGACCATCGTTCTCGCTTTAGTTCTGTCACTCTCAAAAATCTGGACAACCCTCACCTTAGGCCACTTTATCTATCCCCTCTCAAAACTGTTGTGGCTCCATGTAAACAAGATAGTCGGCCTCAACTTAGCCTACTTCAGCCTCACAGAAATGTATAGACAACCCTGGCTATCTTCCGTTGTGAGCTCTGATAGACGATTGTCCGCTTCACCACATATTACTAAGTCCTCTACCAAAACTGTTGACGACCCTGCTGTCAAGCGTGTTGCGACTCCATATAAACAAGATCGTCTGCCTCGCATCAGGCAACTTGGCCCCTTCTAAAATTTATGAATAACCTTGATTTCTTCCGTATTTGTACCCTCTGATAGACCAGATTATCGGCTTTACTTCAGACCACTGGTCCTGTCTTAAAACTGTTGACAGCCGTGCTGTTTTGAATGTTGTGACCCCAGATAGACAAGATCATTGTTCTTGCCTCAGGAAACTTGGTCATCTGTCAAATTTATGAACAACCTTGCTGTCTTCCATGTTGAACCCTTGATAGACTAGATCATCAGCTTCACCTCAGACCACTAGATCTTCTCTCAAAGCTTTTGTTCACCTTGCTGTCTTCCATGTTGTAATCCATGATAGACAAGTTCTTCGGTTTCGCCTCATACCACTTCAAACCTACTGTGGAGCAGATTGAGCACCCCATATAAACAGCCTCATCGACAGCCTCGCCTTAATAGCCAATAATTCTTCTCAACAATATGGACAACCCTGCTATGGTGTGTGCTGTGACCTCAGATAGACACAATATTCGGACTCGTCATAAACTATTCAATCATCTCTCCAAACTGTGAAAAACCTTACTATCCTGCGTGTTGTGATCCTCAGATAGACAAGATTGTTGACCTCGCCTTAGACCACTCTGTCCCTTCTCTAAACTGTGGACAACGCGCTGTATAGTATGATGTAACCTGAAATAGGCACAATCGTCGGCCTCGCTTTAAGCTGTCCTGCCACTCTCAAAACCATGGACAACTCTGGTTTTAACCATTTTGTGAACCACAGTAGACAGCCTTGCCAACAGCGAGATCGTCAGTCTCAACTTAGGCCAATCAGTCAGCTCAAGACTGTGGACAACCAGAGATGAGCTTAGCACTTCCTCTCAAACAATTTTGATTACTTACTTACAGTAAAAAAACTACCACCACCGCTGGCTACATTCCTAGACCTACAGCTAGTTCATTGTTCCTCAGAGAATGTTGGATTCCAACAGTGTTATTATATAGAATATTACTTCAAGGATTTGAATAATTTTTTTAACTTCAGTTTAGTGTACTTTGAAAGGACAATTCATTTTTGTTTTATGGCTTTATTAATACTTACAGAAAAATCAACCTCTTAGGTTACATGAGATTAATAAAAGAAAAGAAGAATTTTGAGATTTCTTTACTCATTCTGGAGTGGTAAAATAAGAAGAATTGAAATTCTTGAACTGTTTTAAAATGCATTCTCATCATTAATCTAAACTAACTCCTCAGATGGTTGAAAGATTCTATTTAACCACACCAATATAGCAATTAGGACAATTATGACATTTCAGTATCACAAATGATGTGATGAATTAAGGATATAATATAATAGGCACTATAGAGGTCAGTTTTTTTTAGGGTAGCTACCCTCCCACTGTTCTATATGTGTTTCTATAATATTAGGCCATTTTGCCATATGTTTATATAAGAATAAATTAATATAAAATATTGAAAATATTATGAGTATAGCATAAGACAGGGTGGACAGAAGTTAGTGTTAAACAATTTTTCTGGTGAAACTACCACATATTAGTGACAAAAAAATGGAAATGTTATTATCTTCACCCCAACCATGTTTAATAAATAGACATTTTTATTGTTTTTTTAATAAACATGTTTTGTTTTAGTAAAACTTAGTTTTCACCACTATTCATTAACATTTTTTTCCTTTTTGGCGTGTTTTTTTAAATCTACACAACATTTTACATAGGAATTCAAGGTAAAGAAATTTTTTATTGTGAGTTTATTATAAACGAATTTGTGACAAAGTGAAATTTTAGGCTTTTTTAAAAATAAGTCACAAGATATACAGGCCGAGGACTTCCTTAAAATAGTTACTGAAGAGAGGCCAATAACAGAAAAAACTTACCCGTTTTTTAAGCTTTAAAATGATGTAATACAACTGTACTCTCATACTCGTCTTCTAATGGTTAATACAGAATCTATCCTGAAAAACATGGTTAGCTTAAAATGCCAAGAGATCATTGAAGTAGTCAAAATAACATTATGTTTTTTATTCACTACAGTACGTATGTTATTCACAAGATCAACACCTAAAAATAATGAAAGAAGAAAAACACAGAAAATAATGTAATCTACAGAGTATGCTCAAACTGTCTGCCTCCGTTTCTTATGCAAGCCCTTGCACGCTTTCTCATGGCCCTGACCGTCACATTCACAGTTAATTTGTCTCGCACCTTTTGGGCAGCTACCTGAATTCTGTTTCTCAGTTCTTCTTCTGAGTTCAAAGGGGCTGAATAAACTTCATTTTTCATCATCCCCCAAACAAAGAAATCCATAGGAGAGAGGTCAGGAGATCTGGCCGGCCAAGGTATGGTTCCAGCGCGACCTATCCACATAGGGTATTTTCCGTCAGCCATTGTCGCACATCATGGGTGAAATGAGGAGGAGCACCGTCTTGCTGGAAAATGATGTTGTCCCTCTCGTTGTAGTCCAGACCAAGTCCATCCAGAAGTGTGGGCAAGGTATGTTGTAAGAAATCTAAATAAGTTTTACCGTTTAAATTTTCTGGAAAAATGTGCGGGCCTATAAGTTGATTTCCGATGACACCAGCCCATACGTTGACTTGGAAACGTCTTTGAAAATAACTTTCTCTGGACACTCTTGGATTTTCTTCGGCCCAGTGATGCATGTTATGCGTGTTGAAAACGCCAGCCCTAGTAAAGGTAGACTCATCAGTGTACAGGATCTTTCTCAAAAAGTGATATTGCTCAATATCACTGTTGAGCAGCCAGCGACAGAACTGTACTCTTGGAGCATGATCATGTGGTTCTAATGATTGAACTTTTGTAAAATGATACGGATAAAAATTATTTTCAAGTAAAATACTTAATATCTTGCCCTTGGAAACACAAACTTCGCCGGCAAGTTGTCGGCTGCTTGTTTCAGGATTTCGACGAACTAAATTTAGAACTCGATCATCCAAGCCTACATCTCGGAGAGCAGGACCTACCTCGTTTGGCTGCCTGTGAACACTTCCTCTCTCCAACAAACGCTGATGTAACCTCGAAAAAACTTGAGTACTAGGCACTCTACGATCTGGATAACGTAATTGGTATTCTCTTTGAGCAGCCAGTGCATTTCCATCACAAAAACCATACACGAAGTGCATCTCCGCATACTCTCGCGTTGAAAACTCCATGAAAGTTTCTACTCTACTACAAAATTAACAGGAAACAGGCTTTTCTTATTCTTATATACAACAGATAAGGCCTGCTGGAAGACAAATTAAAACCGGAACAACTTTGTTTCTATGCAGTTCTCCCCTTTTGAATGTGGGTATAAGAGAAAGTGGACTTTGGATGATCTGATAAGATTAGTATTTGTGTGGTTTTTACTATGTTATGGAAAGTAATTCACTGTTTAAATATGAAATTTCAACATTTATAGGCATTACCTTAAATTTAAACTGTATTTTGACTACTTCAATGATCCCTTGGTATTTTAAGCAAACCTTGTTTTTCAGGATAGATTCTGTAATCCTGGTAGGTCCTACATTAGAAGACGAGTATGAGAGTACAGTTGTATTACATCATTTTAAAGCTTAAAAAACGGGTAAGTTTTTTCTGTTACTGGCCTCTCTTCAGTAACTATTTTAAGGAAGTTCTCGGCCTGTATATCTTGTGACTTATTTTTAAAAAAGCCTAAAATTTCACTTTGTCACAAATTCGTTTATAATAAACTCACAATAAAACATTTCTTTACCTTAAATTCCTATGTAAAATGTTGTGTAGATTTAAAAAAACACACCAAAAAGGAAAGAAATGTTAATGAATAGTGGTGAAAACTAAGTTTTACTAAAACAAAACATGTTTATTAAAAAAAACAATAAAAATGTCTATTTATTAAACATGGTTGGGGTGAAGATAATATTTCCATTTTTTTTTTCACTAATATGTGGTAGTTTCACCAGAAAAACTTTTTAACACTAACTTCTGTCCACCCTGTATATACTGTATTATATATATATATATATATATATATATATATATATATATATATACATCACTTTATTTGTAAAACTATACAGAACCTGTACATGCAAAATATAAGTGGATTTATTTATTTTGAAATGTTGTTGATAAAAACATCTTATTTACAAAACATATTTACAAGTCCACGATAACGTGAGAAATGTTTATATTTACAATGCAAACATTCTGAAATAGCCTATTTGTTCTAAATGTTATTCACATTAATAAAATATAGCTTATATAAACAACATTTACGTAAAAAAAAAAAAAAAAACAAACTACAATGAGAAAATTGAACTATGGACTCAATATTTACAGCTGTTCTAGCATCAGCTATTCCAATGTTGTTGATTACTATATGATAATCTGTGTTCCACATACAAACAATAACCATCTACTCACAGATATCGGGAGAAGCGTGGAGAAATGACGATTAAAACAATATCAAATATGTATAAAACAATTATTGTTAGTAACCACTTTATGGTAGTTTAACCAAACCATTACGTAGTTGTCATTTTTGCAACAACTAACATCCATAATATGCATAATGCTGTAACGTAGCCGACAACTAACATCAGGAGGATTAAACATACCATTTTACATAATTTTTTTAAGTGTGTATAGTAATTCTTTCTCATTAAAATATATATACAGCAAATAAATGGAAATAGTGAAACAATTCATTACCACTAAAATTTAACTGTGAGGCCAGAGAGACTATGAAGTAAATTTTTAAACACTCCATCTACTATAGTTTAACAGTTTTAATATTAATAAAAATAAATTATGTATGGATTAGCTTTTTTGTTATGGTTTCATAGAGTTTGGAATCTTCTCAGTAAGGGTGAATTTTCAATACTGGGTAAATTAAATTGATATGAGTACTGATGTATTAACCCTTTCCCCTCAGATGGCCAACCCAGTTGGACGTCACGATTTTGCCACAAGCTCGGCGAGTGTTCGTCTAAATGTAACCTCTGAGATCAAGGGTGTCCAACTCTGGTGGTCACTACTATGTTCACACTCAGATCGGGTAAGTTTTAGTTGCGTTGTCTACTGGGATCGGCTGTCCAACTGCGATGACTGGCAGATTTCCCTACGAACTCGAATGTCAAACTCTGTTGAACACTTGACAACTGTTCTTGTATTTTAGATTTAACTGTTTGAGCAATATTTTTAAATATTTAACAGGTGTTTAAATATGTTGGGATTATACCAGGTGGTATCATCCGTTTCCGTTTCTCCTTTATGTAGACATCCTCATTGTGTGTCAGAGTTTGGCAGTGAGTCTATGCTATTTCTCGGTTTTATATTTGTGCATCTTGTGTGTTATTGAGTACAATTTGTTGATTTAGTGAACTTTATTTGTTGTTTAAATAATTAATTATTGTAAATATTCTATTTTGTTTGTAAAATACTGTATATAATTGTAAATAATAGTTATTTAGTTTGCATTTTTGTACCCAGGTCTTTGTCCTGGCATATTTTTTGAAAAGCAAAAACTGATTTATTTCAAAACTAAATATTCCAAAACTTGTAATTCCAGAATTGGATGTTTCATTAATTAACACTTAGTTATTTTAACCGAACTCGTTTTTAGACAATAAATATTGTTAAGATGCATGATACTCGTATATATAAATTATCAGAAGCGGCTAATATGGCAATTATTTTATATTATAAACTGATTATACTTATATGTCACTTATATAATTTAATTCTAGACATTTCAATTCGATTAAAAATAGAAAAATCGTAATTTAAAATAAGTATTACTAGTACAAAAATTTAAAACAAAATTATTTTTCATGACTCAAAATGTGCAATGTTTTTCAATAGTATTTTTAAATATATTATATTAATAATATAATAATGAAAACTATATCACGTAAAGCTCAATATTTTAAATATTCAGATCAACATTTAAATTAAATAAGTAGTATTTCAACTTTAAAAACCAGGTGTAATCCCAATAAGGCTGAATGACCACAAAATGGGTTCCGACCTGGAGAGAACGGGAGAGTGACATGGCTTCCGACCTGGAGAGAACGGGAGAGTGACATGGCTTCCGACCTGGAGAGAACGGGAGAGTGACATGGCTTCCGACCTGGAGAGAACGGGAGAGTGACATGGCTTCCGACCTGGAGAGAACGGGAGAGTGACATGGCTTCCGACCTGGAGAGAACGGGAGAGTGACATGGCTTCCGACCTGGAGAGAACAGGAGAGTGACATGGCTTCCGACCTGGAGAGAACGGGAGAGTGACATGGCTTCCGACCTGGAGAGAACGGGAGAGTGACATGGCTTCTGACCTGGAGAGAACGGGAGAGTGACATGGCTTCCGACCTGGAGAGAACGGGAGAGTGACATGGCTTCCGACCTGGAGAGTGACATGGCTTCCGACCTGGAGAGAACGGGAGAGTGACATGGCTTCCGACCTTACGAGTCACTAGAAGGTGTTTTGACTGCCGAGCTGACGTAGAAGCAAGTGTGGCCAACTGTACTGGACACCCGATCTGAGGGAACATTTTTTAACAGAAAATTCTGAGGGGAAAGGATAAAACATTTACCAATACGTAAAGAAACCATTTGCTTATTTGCAAGCAAACAACTAACATAACTGAATTTAATGACGCTACATATAACATTTATAATTCATTATTGGGTTCATACTTTTTTTATTACGTTCTGACATTTTTGATGAAATAACAATATAACCAATAATTGCAAAAGTTATAGTCATTACAATGAATTATATTCAAAACTAATTAAATATTTTAATTATTCCTAAAAATTAGCCCTTCCCATTTAACGAGAGTTAACTGGACATATATTCATAATGAAAAATAAAAAAAAAAAGAAGAAGATTGAATTGTAAATATTAATATACTAAACTAATTCTATAAACATAACAGGAAATAGGAAGTTTACTAGGCAGATAACATTTGATATCAGGTAACTTATTTTTATTTATATACCAGATATTTATATACTATAATTTTACTCTTGTAAAAGAGTTTCAGGACACAAGTAAAATTAATAAAAACCATTTAATTCAGTAAACATCAATAAGCGCTACAGATTGATTTATAAAAGCTTGTAACACGCTAAATTTTGAGGAGTAAAAAAATCTAAGTAATAATAAGAAAATTCGCTCACCCAGCTGTTTTGTGTCCTACCGGCAGACCTCCGATCAGCTGTTAGTGAAACTTAGTTTTTCCCTCCGACTTCTGTTACCCCCTCTACCGATTTTGCCCTCCCTGATTAGTTTTCTTTATCAGAGAGGTCAGAGCTGGATGGGATTCGTAACCAACCAAACCTGCCTGGCTTGGTGTTCCCATATAACCCACAATACACTACACATAGACAGAGTATTTGTGAGTAGTTTGATTAGTTGGCCATTAAAACGTTTACCCATTTAATATTTTACATGTGATTTAATTATTATCTTGAGTGGCGTAGTTTCAGTCCTATATAGCTGAAAAAAAAAAAAAAAAAAAAAACGCCCACCCATACACGTACAGTGGTATTGACCCACTTGCCCTCCTATAAACATACAGTGATATTAAAAATTTAATGATAAATAAAAAGATTAAAAAACACTTCCACTATACGTGTATGGGTGGGTGGGTAGGTCACTACCACTGTAAGTGTATGGGTGAGTGAGTGTGTCACCTCTCCTTTATCCGATATGAGACATATATTTTCTAATTACGTAAGTTAAAGGTAAAATCCTCTAGCATTTGAAGGAACATTAATTAATTATTATTAATACATTAAATAATTAATATTAAATAACATAACATTAAATAATTAATATTAAATAACATAACATTAAATAATTAATATTAATACATTATCATAATTAACGTATTAATTCAGGGTTTTCCTTATACTCAACATAAAATTACATTTAAAGTAAAAGATAAATGTTATTAGCACTGGTGGAACACATGGGTGGTAACCAGGCTAATTAACGTATAAACATTCAGCCTTTTTAACATTTTAAAAAATTATTCTGGTGATCGCTCTGCTGGCAACCAGAAAAACCTTTCATCACAACCCTAGAACCTCTGTCGGGCCTGTAACCTCAGCCTTTAGGTAACCCTGTTTACACTTAGGGTGTAGCTAATTGTCGTCAAGGCTGAAGTGTGGCAACCAAATAATTAGGTTTTATTAATTTAAAAAAAAATAAAAAAATACTTTTATTTTATAAATCATCCTGGGGTGGCGATGATGAGGACATATAGCTGCTAGTCAGCTGAGCTACCTAACGCAATATTAAAATACGACATGCTAAAATCTGACCACTGGAATTATCACACGTCTATGTACTGGGCGATACCGATGGCGATCTTTCGAAACCTCCTTCAGAGAGGTGATTTTGTGTGGGAAATCCTCCCCCCCGAGGAAAAATCAACACAAGCTACAAAATGCATGGTACATACGGGAGAACGTGTGGTGAGCGGCCAAGTGTCGTCACCACTTTTGGGGTCAGAGTGGCTACCGCTTTCTGGTGACATGGTGCATCCCCTGTTATAGTGATCCTGGTTTGGGTATGATTGGTGAACTTGTCTGCGATATTAGTACATATAAAACTCACCAACACCCATTTTATGTATGATACTGGTGAATTAGTTAAGGATCCTGAAGATGTGGCTAATATTTTTAGTAAATTATTGGGACTGCAAGAATAAAATCAACCACTAAAGAACAGATAAAAACAGAAGCAGTATTCAGTCTTTCTCTCTCTTTACGACAAGTGAAAATTAAATCAAAGATGCTATAATGAAACAGAAAATGAGAAAAGCTATTGGACTTGATGAAATAATCATACTACATTTTGTTGTACTACTGAGCCACTAATTGTTCTAATTAATAACTCTTTTGATACTGACGCATTAAGTTTCCAGACGCATTAAAATTGTCTGTGATAAAATCTATACTGAAACATAGCAACAAACAATTAGTTACTATTTCAGGCCGTTGTCCATAACATTGACAATATTTAAGATCTTTAAAAAAGTTATCAGGTCTTGGCTTTGTTGATTCCTTGAAAAACTGAACACTGCCTTCTTGTAGGAAGATAAACATCTCTTAGTGCGCATGCGTGAGAAACCTGTTCCTTAGATCTATGATGAGCAGAATGTTGTACTTTATACAACGGTCACAAGGTATTAAACAGTTTACTCACTGTCCACCATTCTCTCCCACTCGGTAACGGAACTGAACCAACCAAAAACACATTAAAAACATCCGATTTGAAGCCTGTTCCGGAATATTCTGTTCTTATACCGAACCAATTATTAGATCTAATCTTAACCTCACGGCATATCGCTTCTTTTTATGGTTGATTCTACGTGACTTCCACTGTACCTCAAACCAATAAAATACACTAAGATACGTTTATTTTAATTTGTTAATTGAAATATATGATTACATAATCTAAGTTGTGTTTATTTCAAGAGACACAACTGGATAGGCTATTTTTAGAACAAAACTTTAAAATGTAGTAATGGATTTAATGTCGAAATAGTTAGAACATTTCTTTTTCAAAGAAAATCTAATGAAAGGAAAAGTTAATTTAACGATATATTCATTGACAATACTCAAAATTCTTCTGTACAGTACTCAAAAGTCCTTTCTTTACAATAGGCTTGCACAGCCTTGTAATGTTTTTGAAGTGTTTATGGATGAAACTCTGAAAACCATTACAATATACCATATACCTCCAAAACTTAGGAGTCAAACTACTCAACCACTTTATGGTGCTGCTGTTGTGACTGTAATTAAAGTAATTATTAGGAAAATTTGCAAACAACTGTTTACTCACAAGACCCTAACGTTGCGTAGCAACGTTTATTGTTCAAGTCACAGTTATATGGAACAGGTTCCACGCGCATGCACACTACAATAATGTTCATCCTCCTACGAGAAGGCAGTAACTGAACACCCTGTATAAAAATCAATTTAAATTTGTAAAAGGAAAAACTCCAACAAATGAGATTTGTATCCTTGCAAATATCTTTGATCAAGCTTTAGATTGAAAGAACCTAGCCGATGGAATATTTTTTGATCTAAGTAAAAAAAGTGTTAAACAAAATACACTGCATCTGCCTCTTGAATGAATCTGCCTCTTGAATGAAGTTGAAATTAGAGGGTTGGCCTGGAACTGGTTCAAGTATTACGTACAGGATGGAAGGCAATACGTTGAGATAGTAACAATCAATGAGGCTGGCGTCACTCCTCTTCTGAGGCCTATGTGGTTTAAGGTGCCCCAAGGTTCAATCCTGGGGACAACTGTATTTTCTTCTATGTTAACAACTTGCCTTCTAGTGATGTCCATCACTTGCCCTGTTTCATTACAACAAAAGACTTTCGTAGAAACAAACAGCTTACTGCAGTGCTGTAACGACAAACTCACTTAAATACTTACAAAACTCATTCGCTTAGGTACAATATTTGTAACCCCGTTGCAAATACAGACTGTGTGCTTAGTATTCTATTGTTAGATGAGCAAGTAAGGAGGTCAATGGGACGGTGTCCTGAGGTCGAAGAAGAGGAAAATCCTTTCTTAGTGAGCCTCTAGGGGCCAAGATAAATCTATGTATAAAATATCAAGTCAATTGGACGTATAGTTTTGGAGAAATAGTGTTGAGTGGTAAATGGCTTTTATATATAGCCATAGATATTAAATTTTAAATTGTCCGATTGAAATCAGTTTGTTCTCTTAGATAAAAAAGTTTCAAAGTCTAAACAAATCTGTAAGTCTGCATTTAGAGAGCACAAATTACTATAGTTGACTCTGAATCAGTGAAATATCGGGTTTCTCGCCATATTTAGCCATGTCCTGTGATCTGGCTATGCATTTGTTCAGAATAAATCATATATTTTCCTATTGAATACAAATGGATCTTAAGTAGAATCTACAGTTTCCAGTGACAACCGCGTCAAGGTACTATCTACAATATTTACAAGATTGTAGATAGAACCTTGACGCGGTTGTCATTGGAAACTGTAGATTCTAGTTATGACACCGCCCGCTTAGGCCTAAGTTCTAAGACAAATGGGTCTTTTTAACTGATCCATATGTCAAAATTCGTAATTACATCTTAGAAATAAGTTCATTATGGCTTGGTTATTAGTGATAGAAAAACACACAAAAGGATGAGTTGTAGGTCAAATTCCACTTATTCTATTGACATAATATTACTATAAGAACAGTAACTTTTTACTGCTGAATTTAAGATAGCCATAAAATTTCATGTGCTCTGCTGTTTTTACAGATTTTAACAGTTAATTTTTTTTAATAGATAATATAAGACTGAAAAGGTGTCTCTAGGCAGTGCTGATGCTGTGTTCAAAGTTGAACTCTGATCAGTAATATATTACTGCAAAACGAAAAATTTAAATTAAATATTTAAAAACGGCTTATAGAGATTGGTTTATACGCTAAATGAGATGTTATTCACTAGGTTTTCAGTACAGCACTCAAGCTCTGTTAATTGATAATTTAACTCAAATATAATTTATCACAGGCAATCTGCCAATTTTACGGTAAATATTTTATATTTGTTGAGTGTATTTTGTATATGCAAACAGACCTTATATGCAACTTGTAAATAAATTCAAAATTATGTAACAGTTAAACAACAAACATACGGAGAAACATATATAATTAATTGTGTCTTGATACATACACAAATTCTTGCAAATTAATTTTACATTTTTTAAGAATTTCGTTATTTTTGTTTTACTTTATTCGCATATGACTATTACATAACTGTTCTTTGTTAATTGTGATTATGATTACCTTTATATTTCAAGTTTGTTCCATTGTATTTTAAATGTTTTAATGTTTAATTTAGATTGATAAAATTCAATTGTTAAGTATTCTATGACAATGTCCATTGACAATGATAAAGATTTATTATTCATCACATTAAATCAGGCTACATGTGAACTCAGTATTATTGGACAACCTACACATATATTATCTGTTTACGTATAAAAAGCTTTAAATCAAGGAGTTACTTCAGTAATTTTTAATATTGACTGATCAAAAATGTTTATGATAATCTGTAACAGGGAGATTAGTGACATTCAGTTAATGAAAAGACTTACGTGAAGGTAGCTACGACATTGGTGGTAGGCCAGCCCAGAACGAAGCTTGTGTCCACAGACTTGTTGAGTTCCGTAACATCATCCAGCGAGCCCCTGCTGAGCCACAACTCCGACACTCGCACCTTGTCCTTCAACTTGAAGTTACCTCCTGTCCTCGCCTTAGCGATGAGAAGTAGATCATTGAATAAAAACAGATGTCTTTCCTGACTCTGCACTCCCTACACACAGATCATACAGCAACATGAGACACGTGACTCGTGGTGAATAGTTTAGAGGAATACTTAGCACATTTAAAAATAAGTTTAAAAGAATAAACACATATAAGTTATATCCTTGATTTTATACACATACAATAGATATCCCATCCAATTAGAATATTTGTGCCTGGAAATTTGCTAGTTAGTGAGGCCTGCAACCACAGCTGGTTTAAACTGCATTAAATTTACTTCGGACTACACTTGCGCTTCACAATGAACCACAAAAACAACTAATATTTTGAGACCCTAAATTTAACATTGGATGAGATATCTATTTGTATACATAATCAATGGTATATGTTCCTAAGTAGCCTGTTAAAACAAGATGGTTTCATAATACTTTTCCTCTTAACTGAGAAAGGATATCAGCTTGCGAATTTCAGACATAAACAAGAAAATTTATTAAATTTTCAGTTCTGCTGGAATCTCAGTAAAGTTACCAAGAGAAACTCTCTTCTTTTCAATTTTATATCAATTTCATGTTCAGACGTGGAAAATGTTAATTGTGACACTGACTGGAGATGAAGGGGTAAAAGGCTGTTTCAAATGTTAATTGTGACACTGACTGGAGATGAAGGGGAAAAAGGCTGTTTCAAATGTTAATTGTGACACTGACTGGAGATGAAGGGGTAAAAGGCTGTTTCAAATGTTAATTGTGACACTGACTGGAGATGAAGGGGTAAAAGGCTGTTTCAAATGTTAATTGTGACACTGACTGGAGATCAAGGGGTAAAAGGCTGTTTCAAATGTTAATTGTGACACTGACTGGACATGAAGGGATAAAAGGCTGTTTCAAATGTTAATTGTGACACTGACTGGAGATGAAGGGGTAAAAGGCTGTTTCAAATGTTAATTGTGACACTGACTGGAGATGAAGGGGTAAAAGGCTGTTTCAAATGTTATTTGTGACACTGACTGGAGATGAAGGGGTAAAAGGCTGTTTCAAATGTTAATTGTGACACTGACTGGAGATCAAGGGGTAAAAGGCTGTTTCAAATGTTAATTGTGACACTGACTGGAGATGAAGGGGTAAAAGGCTGTTTCAAATGTTAATTGTGACACTGACTGGAGATCAAGGGGTAAAAGGCTGTTTCAAATGTTAATTGTGACACTGACTGGAGATGAAGGGGTAAAGGGCTGTTTCAAATGTTAATTGTGACACTGACTGGAGATCAAGGGGTAAAAGGCTGTTTCAAATGTTAATTGTGACACTGACTGGAGATCAAGGGGTAAAAGGCTGTTTCAAATGTTAATTGTGACACTGACTGGAAATGAAGGGGTAAAAGGCTGTTTCAAATGTTAATTGTGACACTGACTGGAGATCAAGGGGTAATAGGCTGTTTCAAATGTTAATTGTGACACTGACTGGAGATCAAGGGGTAAAAGGCTGTTTCAAATGTTAACTGTGACACTGACTGGAGATGAAGGGGTAAAAGGCTGTTTCAAATGTTAACTGTGACACTGACTGGAGATGAAGGGGTAAAAGGCTGTTTCAAATGTTAATTGTGACACTGACTGGAGATGAAGGGGTAAAAGGCTGTTTCAAATGTTAATTGTGACACTGACTGGAGATGAAGGGGTAAAAGGCTGTTTCAAATGTTAATTGTGACACTGACTGGAGATGAAGGGGTAAAAGGCTGTTTCAAATGTTAATTGTGACACTGACTGGAGATGAAGGGGTAAAAGGCTGTTTCAAATGTTAATTGTGACACTGACTGGAGATGAAGGGGTAAAAGGCTGTTTCAAATGTTAATTGTGACACTGACTGGAGATGAAGGGGTAAAAGGCTGTTTCAAATGTTAATTGTGACACTGACTGGAGATGAAGGGGTAAAAGACTGTTTCAAATGTTAATTGTGACACTGACTGGAGATCAAGGGGTAAAAGGCTGTTTCAAATGTTAATTGTGACACTGACTGGAGATGAAGGGGTAAAAGGCTGTTTCCAATGTTAATTGTGACACTGACTGGAGATGAAGGGGTAAAAGGCTGTTTCAAATGTTAATTGTGACACTGACTGGAGATGAAGGGGTAAAAGGCTGTTTCAAATGTTATTTGTGACACTGACTGGAGATCAAGGGGTAAAAGGCTGTTTCAAATGTTATTTGTGACACTGACTGGAGATGAAGGGGTAAAAGGCTGTTTCAAATGTTAATTGTGACACTGACTGGAGATCAAGGGGTAAAAGGCTGTTTCAAATGTTAATTGTGACACTGACTGGAGATCAAGGAGTAAAAGGCTGTTTCAAATGGTTTTCTTTTAGATTAAACAACTTATAACTAAGAGAAGGAAAATCCAGAAAGCAAAATTAGAATGAACAGATCTCATTTTGTATTATTTCTCAAAGAAAATTTAAAAAATAAAGCTTTGCCAATTGCAATCGTATTTTGTTTTTACGACTGAATGAAGTATATGCTGTAATTGATGAAAAACCCTACAGCATATACTTGACAAATCATAACAGGATGTCAGTGGCAATAAAGTGGAAAACTCAAAATTATAACCAATTCCAAGCAGGAATGATAATATTTTAATAGGAAGGATTAAATCTTACCAACATGGCGGGACACAAATATGAGAAGAGGAAGTTAAGCATAGCATGAGGCAAAGATTGTCTGATAGAAAGGAATAAGTAAAGGCTAATTACCAGGAGCAGTCTGGCTCCACGTGAGGCCCTCGGCCAAAACCAAATATGAGCCCCTTGCATGACAAAAAAACTACAAATTGGCGTACACAATTTTATGCCTAATTATGATATTTTGCACTACTTTACCCATAAATAATCAGTACAACGAATAATGTATCTAGTTGGAAAAATACTTACAAAATTGAATTCTTATAAATAAATATGCTGTTTTAAATTGACAATTATTGATACTATAAAAGTACAATTAAATTATGAGTTTACTGGTCAGTTCTGTGCTAGTCTTAGCAACTTAATCGATAATTTTATCTTTGTTTAAATGTTGAAATGCGTCTCTCTCTACATTCATAAAAAGGAGATTATACATGTGTTAGTTCTCAAAGTTGACCTCAATCCGTTGACCTAGTTTTTCTTTTCAAACTAGTCAACGGACTACTGGACTGCCCAGATCTCTTGCACAGTATTGATTTTTCTATTACTCGTGGCACCCGTTCCAGAGCTATCTTTCAACGGAAGTACATCCCTACAACATATGCATATCATACGGGCTTTTTCAGGTTGCTGATATATGGTAGTGAAACTGCAAACATACTGGACTTCTTCTATGGCTCAACTGAGCGTTTCAAGAGACAAATTGTTAGATTATTGTAGTAATCTATAACCTAATAATCACACAGTTGATGATTCATTTGTTGCAAATAGTTTATTAATCTGTTGTTTATCTACTCTTTAAATGTTCGTTTTTATTAAGCTTGCTTTATTGTTCTTACGCAATAACGTTATCTTGCAATGTTCTTTTTTTTTTTAATCATATATGTAAAATGGTGAAATCGTTGAAATAAATAAATCAGGTTTTTACGATTTTCAGCTTTGAAAATGCTATGTCGCTGTTCCGCATGTCACCTGTGTACATGGTATAGTCCACAAGCACTTGTAAACAATATAAAAATTGAGGAATAAATCATTCTTAGACAGATAAAAAATAACAGACAGTACACATTCCAAACAAATAAAGCATTTATCTGTATCATCACAATCAAGTTTATCTGATTCTTCCTATAACCAGGCTTCTTCCAACTCTAGCTCTAACTTATCACTGTGACTTTTTTGAACTGTACATCCCTTTATCTCTTTCACGTGAACATTTGACGTTTACAAAACTTTTCTATTGATCTGCAAACTGTTTGAACTCAACTAGAAACTTAATTCTGATAATCTTACAATTATTTTTTGACTCTTGAAGCACATTTTCAGGGAAGGTTTCAATCTTTTTGATTTCATTAAATTGTTCCTTCAATGTGAATTGACAGAAATTACTTAAATATGTTTGCCACATTATAGTACTTTGCTTGCTAATAAACCAATATGTTTGTTTTGTTCTAAGAAAAAAATATTATAAATTTAACAAAGACATTTGGGGCTCCTGTAACCCCAGGGCCCTCGGCAATCGCTGACTAGCCGACCTGGCCAGACCGCCCTTGCTAATTACTATAGACAGCAAACCTGTAATTTTTTTTGTTTATGGAACCCTTTTTAGTTAGCTACCCTTACTACAAAAAATACTCAGGTGTTAAAATAAAAATATTTTTCAAATGTCTATAAACTGACCGAGGTAAACTGCACTGGAGCTTCCATGATGAAGATGCGCTTTTCCACCGGGGCAGTAGGGCGAGGTGGCGGAGGGGGTGACTCAGGCCGCAGTGACTTAGTTGAGAGCGCCCGCTGCAGGCGAGCTGCGGTGCTTGACCGCTTACGTATTAATCCTTTCATCTTCTGTAAAATATCACATAACATGTAGAAATACAACAGAGCCAACCAAACTTTACTAACAAATTCTTGAACATTTGATATTTCCTATACACTATGTCCTATCTTAATTTTTTGTAATGAGCTTAACTGAATTATAAAATCATATTAACGCCAGGATTCTTAAGCAGTATGACTATTAATTTTGGTTTTTGGGGCAGTTGAGCTCATAAACATAGTCTTTTTAAAAATCTGGTGGTATATTAGTTATTAAGAGAAGAATACTTTTAGTTTGATATTTCACTTGGTTGTATTATTTTAACATTACCTAATTTTGGGTGTTTGAGCAAATTTTTAATTTGGCAAGGGGGCAGAGCTCTTAAATGTTGTCTCTTCCAAAATGTAATTTTATAATGTGATTTAGGAGATAAATACCTATATTTTGATACTCCACTTTCTGTTAGAAAGTCGATAATGGTTCCATATTGGTTTTTCTGTTAAGTCAATAACACGGGATGTTAGTTCGGGCAAAAAAACGTTGACTTTATAATAATAAAGTAAATAAGGGTTAACCTTATTGTGCAAAATGCAAAATAAAAACAAGATACTGCTATGTAACTATAGCAAAACACACGAAAATCATGGTACCTAGAAAAGAACATGGTAGGCAAGGACGTACTCAATGGGATGTCCTGGGTGTTCAACTTCAAACTTTTTCATGCTAGCGAAGCGAGCATCTGTGGGTTATATACGTGTGCTGTGACGTTACTGGCCTGATACACACGTTTTCAGTCAAACCACGTAACTTCTTATTTAATGCCGCTTCTTATTTAATCACGTCTCTACTGTTTTATTGAATATTCAATGATAATGGAACTAAAGCCATTTCAAAATGTATTTTATGTAGAATATAATCATACTACATTTTAGTAATCATTCAGTTATATTGTACAGTGAACTCTTAACAGGAAAAACCTAAATTTAATTATGTGAACAATTAGAATATGGGAATTGTTGACAGTAAAGCTAGGCGAAGTTGACATTTCTTCGTTATTTTCAAATTTTTTAAATTTGATTTGAACAGAAATATACCACCAATTTCCCTGGGCCTGTTTCGTTGTAAGTTTAATTCAGAAAGGATGTTATGCTTATTTTCAGTTAGAACGCCTTTACTACAAGTGCCAAACTTACGGCAAATGGTAACTAGGTTATTATTGTTCATGTTCAAAGTGGATGAATAGGTTTCCATGGTTCGGTTAGGATACAATTAAATTTAGTTGAATGAGACTTAATTGTTATTAGTAATGTCTAAAAGTGATTTTTTATTTATAAACAGTTTTAAAACATTTGATCACCACATTATTCCTTATTAAAGTTGACTTTAGCAAGCTTTTCCCGAAGCATAAGAATAATAAAAGTAATCCAAACTCAAGCCAGTCAAATCAAAACTCAAGAGTAAAAACAGAACACGTCCGTTCGGATTGAGCGCTAATGAAAGAACGAAGGGATAGGCGGATAGGTATATATGGGGAGGGGGGATCAATCGGTAATTTTGACCAATAATAATTCTTTGGTCAGGAAAAAAGGCAAATTATAGATATTGAGTAAAATTCAATCTTTTACTGTGTATAAAATATTTTAAATTTTTCGTAAATCAACGGTTTGTTCACACTTCTTGTACAAGAAGATATATGATCGTGACTCAGGCCCTCCTGTCAACGGTTCGTTCACATTTCTTGTACAAGAAGGTATGATCGTGACTCAGGCCCTCCTATCAACGGTTCGTTCACACTTTTTGTAAAAGAGGGTATGATCGTGACTCAGGCCCTCCTGTCAACGGTTCGTTCACATTTCTTGTACAAGAAGGTACGATCGTGACTCAGGCCCTCCTGTCAACGGCTCGTTCACATTTCTTGTACAAGTTCACATTTCTTGTACAAGAACGTATGATCGTGACTCAGGCCCTCCTGTCAACGGTTCGTTCACATTTCTTGTACAAGAACGTATGATCGTGACTCAGGCCCTCCTGTCAACGGTTCGTTCACATTTCTTGTACAAGAACGTATGATCGTGACTCAGGCCCTCCTGTCAACGGTTCGTTCACATTTCTTGTACAAGAACGAAGAAGATATAAAAAAGATGATGATGATGTATGATCGTGACTCAGGCCCTCCAATATTTTTCGTAAATCAACGGTTCGTTCACACTTCTTGTACAAGAAGATATGATCGTGACTCAGGTCCTCCAATATTTTTCGTAAATCAACGGTTCGTTCACACTTCTTGTACAAGAAGGTATGATCGTGACTCAGGTCCTCCTGTCAACGCCTACTTTCCGTTATAGGCCTACTCAGTTTTTTAATTGAATAATGTCGGGACAAATGATCACAAGAAACTTCTTATTGCAGAAAAGCCACATTATACTGACCTAAATATATAGTCTTTTTTGCGATACAAATCTTTAATTGAGTTATTTACAAAAAGTTTTTCAGCTTGTTGTATTTGATAAAACATACGAAGTCATGTAGCCTAATAAAATAATTGCTTTGGTTTACTTACTACAAGTTCTAATTTAATAGGCCAATCAATGTATGTATTTGAGATACATTTATAAATGTATTTGAGACAAACTTAGTAAATTAATTTGGTTTTATTGAAAAATATGTCTGTTTGTTGGTTTTTATGTTAGTCATAATTGGCTGATATATAAATAGGTTATAGTAATTAAAAGAATATTAGAATTTCTTATATCGCATCCTGATCAGATCTGACCAAATAATTGTCAGAACAAATCAATTTATTTAATAAAATCATCATAGTATAGCGCAAAATACAGTTGATTTTATCTGAGCAATGGGCCTAATATAATAAAGGACAATAGTAGACGTAGCACTGAAAGATTTACATAATTGTTACATATTTATACTTGAATAATTTTTGATCACCTATGTATACTCATGAATACAAACTAAATATTGAATGTCATCTTACTAAATGTAAATGTAATGGTAGATTATGCCACGGTAACTAGAATAAAAGACGGCAGAGACCACACATCCTCGCTGTGATACCTACCGTATGTTGATTAGTTACCGTGGATTATATTAAATAACAAGAATTGAGAATATATATACTGTATAAGTTAGACTATAGACATACTTTAAAATTCTCTTCGTGTGTATTATTTATTTATATACTATGTTAATGTGTATTAGTATTTTGCTCAAAACTAGCAAACACTTAATAATTTTTTTTTTTTTAATTACAATTCATAAATATAGAATCATAAATTTGTTATAAGTTTAATGTTGATACATTATATTGTTCTCATAACCTTTTCTTACGAATCCAATAATTTATTGGTCTGTCTTAAATTATAACAAATTATGAAAATGGCTACAATGCCAAAAGTATTTTTTGCATTACAAGAGTTCAAATATTTGTTTTACTAAATTTATTTACGCCATTGTAATTGAATAATTTTACAAAATAACAAGTTTCTGTATGGAAACAAGTCACAAATAGGAACAGGCGTTTATAGGCAAACCAGAGTCAGGATAAAATGAAATGAAACCAATATTTAAACGAACTGTAAAGGAACTATAGTTTTCACCAAATAATGTATAAATTAAAAGATTTAATTTAACTAAATTTCTACAGCATTCACAATTTAATTTTTTCTGAAAACAATACAAATTTTACCATATTCTGAATTTTTCGCGTCTTTAATTTTATAAGGGTCTCTTCTAATAGAGTTTTGTTGTACATTACAATAAAATGATTACTCAGTTTACATATTTTTGTATACTCGTCATGAAACACAGATTGAAATGGTTTAGATTTCATTATAATATGTTTTAATCAAACATCTTAGACTTAAAAAAAAGTTGTGGCATTCCTGAGAAAGGTAAATAAGGCCAGTGTCGTCTCACACACGCTCCCTCTGCAGCCGGAAGACACAGGTGTCCGGACAATTCGTCCCACGGACATTTCGTCCCCCAAGAAAAATGCGGAAATTTCGTCCCACTTTGTGGAACGGCTACCTGGGTAGGGTTTGATAAATAGTCTCCAAATATTTCTAAACGGACACTTCGTCCCACCTGAGAGAAGGGTTGTAAAAAGGTTAGGTAAGGTTAGGTTAGGTTGGGAGATTTCCAATTGCACCGGGGTCAGGGATCGGCCCCAAACTGATGTGTCCAGATGCACCGGAGCCCCTTTTGGGGGGTGTTCCAATTGCACCAGAGGCCCTTGTTTATGACATGAGCCGGGAAAGTCCAACCAGGCCGGATTCCTAGTACAGTAACCCCAAGCTGACCGTGCCAAATTCCACACCCTTTGTTATGACATGAGTCATGAGTCGGTTAGGTTAGGTTAGGTTAGGTTAGGTTAGGTTAGATGTTAGTGTTGCCACGGATAAACACAAAATTAAACATTAAATACATAGTTACCATATTTATTAGTTAGAACCTGCTATGGTCTACCATTAGTATGTGCCACGAAACATCGGCAAGTGTTTGATAGAATATTCCATTGCGAAATTGTTAAACACTTATAAACTATGTTTGAAGAAATGTAGTGGGGTGGGGAAGGAAGGGGCCTTCCAATTGCACCGGCTCCGGCGGTCGAAGGAATTTGCAGCGGGGATAAGTGAGGTGGGTAGATTTTGACCACCGGTGCATCTGGACACTTTTCGGACGGAGGAATGTTTTGACCCGTGGAAATTCCTTTGACCGCCGGTGCAACTGGATATCAGCCGTTAGGTTAGGTTAGGTTCTCTCGGGGTGGGACGAAGTGTCCGTTTAGAAATATTTGGAGACTAATTATCAAACCCGACCCAGGTAGACACTCCACAGAGTGGGACGGAATGTCCGCATTTTTCTTTGGGGACGAAATGTCCGTGGGACGAATTGTCCTGTAATCAAGACACAACGCCACTTTAAATCTTGTTTTCAGTAGTCATGAGTTCGCTCCCCCCTCCCTCGCTTGCTAACTCTGCTCACTCCCATGATTAGAAACCCCCTGAAATTGAGTTCCGAGTACGCTCCTGACGGTAGGTATCACACATATCTCCCATGACGTCACATGTGCTAAATGGCAGAAATTAACACAAAAGTACTGTTCTAATTCCCATAGTTACAATTCCAGCTGATAAGTGTGAAATAACTTTCTTACTATTTAGCTGAATGCTTCTATGCAATTGGTAGATTTAGTTACCAGTATTTAACAGAATAAACAAATCAGCTGATTTCGTCCATATGACGTCACAGTCTAATGTGCAGCCTCATCGTGATACACGGGAAATCTAGGAACCTCTGGGGCAGAAATCTGAATTTTTCCAGGGTGAGACTGGTGTCAATCGATTTCTCGTGGTCGAAAACCCCATTAAAAATTTAAAAATAAAAAATCCTTGGAGCCAAAAAAGTTTGTCCAGATGTGGATTGTTTCAGATAATACAGAATGAGCAGATGGTGCCTTAAAGAGTCTAAGGAAAATATATAAAATTACATTTCTGTTATTGGCATTATATATTACATGTTATCATATTTATTTACACCTATTTTACGTTTAGTTTAAATAGGTTGTTTTGAAAGATTTGGAATTGTAAATTATAACTGATATTTTCTAAAAATGATTTTAGTTTATCTTTGATTACAATGCAAAATGACAAACGGACTCCTTGAATTGACCTTGAAAATATTATTCATAATGTCCAAAGCCCAACAATGATCAAGTGTTCAGATACAACACAGTCCAGTGCGGGAAGGCGAAGTGCGAAGGCCATGTCGTACGTCACCGGTTACTTCACACGCCTTTGTGCAGGTGGTCGATTACTTGGTCGCCATTGAGCGCAATCAGCTGGCAGACACTGACTGTACTTAATTCCATAAAGCACTTTTAAACTAACTCATAATTCGCGAGGTTTGCAGAGGCACTTGGCCAGGCGATGCGCAGTAGTCTAACTGGAGTGGGAGGAGCCGCCGAATCAGTGTGTGCCATATGGTAAATAAAAATAGAAAATAAAATCATCTGAAATTTAAATTGCTGTTTGCATCCTGACTTAACTTTGTTATTGTAATAGATCAATAACAAATAATTATGTCAAATATAACTAAATAATGAATAAATTACGCGTTTAACTTTTTGTACTTATTTCTTTATAGATCTATTGATTATATCATATTTTGATATTATTTATTTATAAACAAAGTACCAGGAAAGCCGATCTCCGATCGGGTTAGTGTCTCATCTGTAAAAATTTGGTTTTGTTATTAGTTGTTTGATTTTGTTATAAACACAATAATTATCTCCCACTATGAAAATTATTAAAATATATTTGAAAATTTTTTCTAGAGAATTATTTTATTGATAAATTCTATTGAAAAGGTTGTTAGAATGAATATACTCGTATATAAATAAAATCACAAAAATTTTTACAAAATAAGTATTATTTATTATTAAGAAACATAAAATATAATATATACAAATATATAAAAAAGTATTCAACACAATTATTATGGAAAAGATTGATTCAATATTAAAGTTTTTCATTTACAAAATTAAAATCTAAAAATGCCAGAAATAAATCATATAAAACACAAGTAAATTGATTTTAATGTTAAAAACTAATGTGCAAATTATCTAATGCTGAATCAAAAGCTTCTAAATTTTCAAGAAAAAAGTCTTCGTCTTGGTACAAATCAGGTTCGATATTATTATATGCGTTATTTAATACTTCAGTCCAGACAACATTTCGTGTATAACCTTGAATTCGACTATTATTTTCTGCTGGTAATAAAATTTTTAGACTGTTTCTTCTCTTAACTCTTGAAAATGCTACGTAAAGCATACCGTGCATGAAAACCGGACTTCTTAAATCAACACCAACATACTCAAATGTTTGGCCTTGAGATTTATGAATTGTCATAGCAAATGCTGGTTTGACTGGAAATTGATGTCTTTGCATTGAGCCTCCCAACTGACTTTTGTTTGATTCAAGAGTTATTCTGGGAATATGTACTTCTTGTCCGGCATGTTCACCAGTTATAATTTTGCTTTTAATTATATTGTTGCATAACTGGGTAACAGTGAGTCTAACACCATTACAGAGACCTTCCCCAAGATCTAAATTTCTCAAAAGCATAATTATTGTGTTTCTTTTTAATTTTAGCTCATGTGGAGGTAAATCTGCAATTTCAATTGAATTTAGAAATTCAGGAGTAAATTGCAATGTATCTTCGGCTGGATCTTTTACTGAATCATAACTTTTATATTGCTTACTTTCACCCTCCAACTTTTCAATGATTTCAGCATTAATTTTGGCTACGTCCTTATTTAATGGTGCCAAGATTGCTCGGTCTTTCATATTTTCGTATTGTCTGTTAAGCAAGCAGTTGCCAAAAACTTCATCAATTATATCACCATTTGAAATCATATCATTTGGAATTTTAATTTCATCCAACTCATTTTTTGGAAGTTCGCCATTCCCAACTTGTGAAGATAATTAGCAAATTCCAGCTGTTCTGGATCGACACGCATATTTTCTGTTAGTGAAAAAAGTTTAAAATTATGCCATAATGGGCTCTTTTTTATTGACAAATTCACAAGTTCGCTTCGATTAGCTCTTTGTTGAACTGGTAAACACTGTCGAAAGTCTCCTCCTAGAACTATAACTTTTCCTCCAAATGGTAAGTTTGGATTTGCTATACTTCGTAGTAACTCATCTATATTTTGAAGTCCGTATTTAGGAAGCATAGGAGCTTCATCCATTAAAAAAATATCAATTTTTGCAAGCTCCCTAGCCTTAGCTGATCCAGACTTTATATTGGAAACAGATTCTGCAGTTAAAGGTACTTTAAGACCACAAGTTTTATGGGATGTATGACCGTTTGGCAGAAGCATTGCTGCGATTCCTGTAAAAGCCATACACTTTACTTTATAATTTTTAGCTGAAAGAACATGATATAAAGTTTTATATATAAATGTTTTTCCAGTTCCTCCTGGCCCGTCAATAAAAAAGCATCTCTGCTGTAAATTATTATCAAGTGTATCTATTATGGAATCAACAACTTCAATTTGGTTGCCACGAAGTTGTCTTCTCATCTCTTCGCCAAGTGCAAAAGATTGATCAATATTAATTATGTCATCATTTATTTCATCGTAGCCATCAATATCATCCATTTGAAATCGATCTACCCAAAATTGAAAATTTCAACCTTCCGTTGCTTGAGAATTGAGCTTATGAGCAATAATTCTGTAAGCTTTTCGAATAGCTTCATCAACAGAAGTACCATTTTATCTGGCACGATGAATAAAATCTTCAGCCAAATCTTCTTTAAAAGTATCCCACAGGTTCTTCGGATTTTCAGGAGCACCAAATATTAATATTTGTGTAAAAAGAGTTCTCATTGCTCTTGGCATTTTCGATAATGCTGATTCTCGTAAGCCATCAATCCATTGTTTATCATCGTAAGTTAAACCTCTAGCTAAGCAAGCCTGTTTGTACGAATTACATTTTACACCATTAACCATAAGCAGATCGTCAAAACTCACAGCGTCGTTAACGTGATACAAAAGTAAACGTAAAAAATACAACTCAGGTTGTGCAACAAATGTAACATTATGTATTCTACCAATAACTCGAATATTCCGTTGTCTTTCAACCCATTTACTTTCTTTTCCTTCCCATCGATAAAATTCTGGCATTTGCCAGTAGAAATAAAAACTATTATTTTCTGTATTGTCATTGTTTTCAATACGTTGTTTTTTAGCTTGGTTTGTTCGGAAGTAAGCTTCTAACATAGAACCCTTTCGACCTATATCAAGTAAATCTTCTTGAGCCTGTTCAATATTTTGTACTCGATATTGACTAGGCAAATGGATATTCAGTCGCTGAACACAATGACTTTTTTTTGTATCTCATTCCCAAATAATCGCCAGCAAGCCTCAGGTGGAGTTATGCATCTACCTTGAATAAATTTATCTGCTTCATTATAATTTATAGTGGTTTGATTTTGGACTACTTTTAAAGCAGCACAATCATGGCCTTTATAAATATATTTGTAAAGATACTTAACAGCCCGAATGCTTCCAACGTATTCAACATTTATGTGGCAGTTGAATTTTTTCAACAAGTATGGATTGTAAGGAGCAACATGGCGATTATCGCGAGTTATTTTTTGACCTTGAGCATCTTTACGATAAATTGCTTCTTCATGAACAAAAAAATCTCTATTATTTTGATCTAATTTAGGATCATACCTTCTTCTATACTTGGGCTTGCCATCGTCGATTAAAGAGGTTGTATCTTGGAATCCCATAGGAAATTTAAACCTACAACTCATTCTACCGTTTTTATTAACCATGCATGATGCTTTTTGATTTTGTTCGCCACAAGCTTGATGAATCAACCATTTCTTAACTAATTCTCGTAGTTCTGAATCGTCTTCTACGTCTGGTATTTCTGCTGAAACGAGATCATCTAGTTCTTCAGGATTGTGAATCTTATCTTCTTGCTTTAATATAATTAACAAATGCATGTGAGGCAGCCCTCTTTTTTGAAATTCTACAGTATAAACGTAAGCAGCAACTTGCCCAAAAATTTGACTTTTATCTAAATCCTCAATTAACTCCGCAAATTTTAAATATGCTACCCTAGCAATTATGTCAGGTCTATCTTGAGCTAGTTGTTGCCAGTCACTACCATTTTCATTCATTATCTTTATAGCTTTCTTAATTTCCGGCCAGTCCGGATTACAGGTCATGGTTATAAAGAAGTCAGGAGACCCGAATCTTCTAACCAGTGCCATAGCATCTTCAAAATGCTCAGAATAATATCTAGTAGAGCCAGGAAAAGACGATGGAAGTATAATCTTTTCTCCCAAAACAGCATTATTTTTTTGTGCCATCTCATTAAGATAATTTGTAACAGATGTATAACTGTCTGCAAGTATTTTCTTTTGATTCAACTTTATCCATTGAATTCTATCATATTCTATTCTAATGTAGGTATCTACAAGATACTGTTGAAACAAACGTCCACCAAAATGCAAAGCATTAAACTTAAGGTTACGTAAATCATATCCCCTTATGGTTTCGTCCAATGAAATACATTGTGTTAAATGAGGTCGAAAAGCAATTCTATATCGTGCAAGTTCAAGTCTAGTTATGTGACCTCTACTTGGATATCCTTCTCTCAGCAGCATACCCGGTGGAAAACCAAAAGTTCCTTTAGGAAAAAATAGTGGGTATGTTAAGGGTTCTGCGTGTTTATCAATATTTTTCATTATTTGCACTGATTTTCCTCGTTGTCTAATAATAAGTGGATTATCTGGAAAACTTTGATCAGCGTTCAAAGTAACGACGGCACATACTTCATTGCTTTGAGGAACATTGTATCTTGTTGGATCAAGTCCTTCTGGGCAAGTGAATAAAAGCCTAACATTTGGTACTGGTATCTGTTGAAAAGCCGCTTCTCGTTCAGCTTGCTCTGCTACTTCTCTCATCATCATATAACCTCGTGCAAAAGGATTTTCAGAACGAATGATTTCCTCTAATAATTCAAATAATGGCACACTAATACCATCATTTAGAGGATGGTTTCCTCGCTCCGTTACAGCTTCCTCTGAATCGAGAAAATACATCTGTCCATAAAGAGGTTTTTCAAAATTACCTTCTGGAGTTTGTGTTGGCTGTGCAGCTGCATTTATTTTATGATATACCTGGCCGTTGGCAATATAAGTATATATTCCACGGTTATTTATTGTACGGTCATCATCGCACGAATAAGATGCCATTGCATACGATGAGTTTAGATTTTTAATTCTTTGATGAAATTCAGGAGATAAGGGATGTCTATGCGAAAAAAGTCTTGCTAATTCATTTGGAAAATCAGCATGTTGAATATCAATTTTACCCTTCAAACAGCAATCCCCAAATGAGTTATTATTTCTATTGCCTACGCGTTCCTCAGGAAAATGTAACGCTCCACAATGCACGCACGCAACATTAAATTCTCCTAAACGGTGACAAGCAACGTCACTTTGAACAGCTAACTTGTAAGTAGGCTTCAACGAATTCGCTAACAAACGTCTTTGGCGACGAGCATTCCGACGTCGCTGTTCTTCAAGACGCTGTTCCCTGCAAACATGGGTTTCAGCAGCTCGAATTTCATTTGCACGCATTCTTAAATTTTCTAATCGCTGACTTCTTTGATCAGGAGTTTCTTCATTTCGTTGTTGACTATTTCTCTGACGCATTGCATTTAATCGCTGACTTCTATCTTCAGGAGCTTCCGCATTTCTTTGTTGGCTGTTTCTCTGACGCATTGCATCTAATCGCTGACTTCTATCTTCAGGAGTTTCCGCATTTCTTTGTTGGCTGTTTCTCTGTCGCATATCATCTAATCGCTGACTTCTTTCTTCAGGAGTTTCCGCATTTCTTTGTTGATTAATTCTCTGACGCATTATATCCGAACGTTGACTCTTTTCTTCAGGAGTTTCTTCATTTCTTCGTTGATTTTCTCTTTCGCGCATATTACTCAACCGCTGACTTCTTTGCACACAAGTTTCTTGAGAGATTCGTTGAGTGACTCTTGAAAGATAATCACTCAAACGTTGTTGACGCTCTTCTGCTGTTTCATTCAATTTTTTGTTACGTTCCCGATGAATTCTTTTTTCTTCTGATTCTTGACTCTGTGAATCATTCATATCCATAATAACTCCTCTGCAAGCAACTTTCGCTTTACGCATTGGTCTAGCAGTAGCAGGAGTATCATTACTTTCTTGATTAAAAATTGTTGTTTGGACGACATTATTAAATGTTACCCCCGAGGTTGATGGCAAATCGTAATTAAGAAAGTTGCTAGAAGTTTGTAAGGTATTTCCAGAATTATTTGTAGAAGTTGTTTGCAAAGTATTAATACAAGTCATAAGATTTGTTTCATTGTTTGAATCAAGATCTGTATTTTCAATTTCAGCTTCATAGCATGTTTCAGTATCTTGGGATTCATTTAAATTCGGTATTTGTGGCTCATTTTTATTAAAATTAAACTTACGTCGTTTTGGAGGACGTCCGCCTGGCATCTAAGAAAAAGTTAAAATACACTGAACTGAAGTTATCAATGAACTATTTACAAGGACCATAAATATGCGTTGCGGTGCGTTGAAATTATAATAAAAATGAAATAAAGTTCCAGAATAACTGAATTGTGTATATTAGACATAGGTAAGAAAAATACAATAATATTTGGTTTGTTTACATTTTAACAGATTCAGAAAAACATGTGTTATTTAAAAAATAAATTAAAATCATAACTCACATGTTGAAATAGTAAATAGTAAACATTAAACAGTGGTATTGACCCACCCGCCTGTCTCCTATATTTTTACTGTGTATTTTTGGAATCGTGAAAACTCATAGAAAATGAGTTTTCTCAAAATTGTCACCAAATCCATTGGATTCCTTAGGTAGAAAACCTTTTATAGACAAAGTACGAAGAAAATCGGTAGAGCCGTTTTTGAAATAAAATGACTGGAAATAGGTACATACATACATACATACAATTCCTTGCTCGTTTTATAGTATAAGATTAATGTGCCTATTTCCAGAGCAGATTTTGCAAAGACAGCATAATATGTTGTTTTTATTTTAACAATACGAGATTTTAATTCAAATTAAAAATGAAAGCGACCTTTCTGATTGGCCGTTATAATAAATGTAAACAAACAACAAAGGAGGCGAAAATAAATTCTTTTATACACAGAGAGGTGCTGTTTGGCCAGTAACAACAAGGTAACCGGTAACTAAGAGATCTAGACCTGTCACATGGTGGAGGGGTATACAGTGGTGGGACCTTCTGGTATAGTTGAAGGTCTATGCTAGGACTGTCCACCCCTCCACTCCTAGTATTATTCCCCTCAGGCGCAGGCCAAGTGCCTCGGTAAGTCTCGCAAGTAATAACAATTGTAATGACAACATTATTACACACGAAATAGATTCTATTACTATGACATCATTGAAATAAAAAACCCTTTTATAAAACATTATATACTATTACGGATTTCATATTACATTTTGACCCATTTAGTAAATTAATTATTAACTATTTGGCCTAATTAATGTCAGTTCTAAAGAATACAAATTAACGGTATAAATAATGAATCGCCCTGGACAAATGAATATTAAAAGCGTAGAAATGCAAGTGAAAAATATCTACAGAATTTGAGTATGTATTATAAAGACGGCACATCGTGTTAATTGGAGAATTGTATGCAACATTGGTGCGGGAGAAGTGAGATTCTGCGTTGTGACGGGAGATAAAGAAGACAAACTGGCTCAACGTCATTCAGAGTTCCGCCCGACAACTTGTGAAGATAACATGAGTTCAACTTTCGTCAGACTGAGAGGCTGGCCAAGCTAGAAGTTCAGAGTATGGTATGATGTATGTACAGAAACCAAATATTTTAAAATATAAAAAACGCATTCTTTTTTTATAACTTGTATCATTTCGGCAGCATAACTTTGATGGGGACACCGTACAACATAGGCAGATTGTAGTCTCGATCGTACTAACGAACAGTATAACTTTGATGGGGACAGCGTACAACAGAGGCAGATTGTAGTCTCGGTCGTACTAACGAACAGTATAACTTTGATGGTGACACCGTACAACAGAAGCTGATTGTAGTCTCGATCGTACTAACGAACAGTATAACTTTGATGGTGACTCCGTACAACAGAAGCAGATTGTAGTCTCGATCGTACTAACGAACAGTATAACTTTGATGGGGACAGCGTACAACAGAGGCAGATTGTAATCTCGATCGTACTAACGAACAGTATAACTTTGATAGGGACAGCGTACAACAGAGGCAGATTGTAGTCTCGGTCGTACTAACGAACAGTATAACTTTGATGAGGACACCGTACAACAGAAGCTGATTGTAGTCTCGATCGTACTAACGAACAGTATAACTTTGATGAGGACACCGTACAACAGAACCAGATTATAGTCTCGATCGTACTAACGAACAGTATAACTTTGATGAGGACACCGTACAACAGAACCAGATTATAGTCTCGATCGTACTAACGAACAGTATAACTTTGATGAGGACACCGTACAACAGAAGCTGATTGTAGTCTCGATCGTACTAACGAACAGTATAACTTTGATGAGGACACCGTACAACAGAACCAGATTATAGTCTCGATCGTACTAACGAACAGTATAACTTTGATGGTGACACCGTACAACAGAAGCTGATTGTAGTCTCGATCGTACTAACGAACAGTATAACTTTGATGGTGACACCGTACAACAGAAGCTGATTGTAGTCTCGATCGTACTAACGAACAGTATAACTTTGATAAGGACACCGTACAACAGAACCAGATTATAGTCTCGATCGTACTAACGAACAGTATAACTTTGATGAGGACACCGTACAACAGAACCAGATTATAGTCTCGATCGTACTAACGAACAGTATAACTTTGATGAGGACACCGTACAACAGAAGCTGATTGTAGTCTCGATCGTACTAACGAACAGTATAACTTTGATGAGGACACCGTACAACAGAACCAGATTATAGTCTCGATCGTACTAACGAACAGTATAACTTTGATGGTGACACCGTACAACAGAAGCTGATTGTAGTCTCGATCGTACTAACGAACAGTATAACTTTGATGGTGACTCCGTACAACAGAAGCAGATTGTAGTCTCGGTCGTACTAACGAACAGTATAACTTTGATGAGGACACCGTACAACAGAACCAGATTATAGTCTCGATCGTACTAACGAACAGTATAACTTTGATGGTGACACCGTACAACAGAAGCTGATTATAGTCTCGATCGTACTAACGAACAGTATAACTTTGATGGTGACACCGTACAACAGAAGCTGATTGTAGTCTCGATCGTACTAACGAACAGTATAACTTTGATAGGGACAGCGTACAACAGAGGCAGATTGTAGTCTCGGTCGTACTAACGAACAGTATAACTTTGATGAGGACACCGTACAACAGAACCAGATTATAGTCTCGATCGTACTAACGAACAGTATAACTTTGATGGTGACACCGTACAACAGAAGCTGATTGTAGTCTCGATCGTACTAACGAACAGTATAACTTTGATGGTGACTCCGTACAACAGAAGCAGATTGTAGTCTCGATCGTACTAACGAACAGTATAACTTTGATGGGGACACCGTACAACAGAAGCAGATTGTAGTTTCGATCGTACTAACGAACAGTATAACTTTGATGGGGACAGCGTACAACAGAAGCAGATTGTAGTCTCGATCGTACTAACGAACAGTATAACTTTGATGGTGACTCCATACAACAGAAGCAGATTGTAGTTTCGATCGTACTAACGAACAGTATAACTTTGATGGGGACATCGTACAACAGAAGCAGATTGTAGTCTCGATCGTACTAACTAACGAACAGTATAACTTTGATGGTGACTCCGTACAACAGAAGCAGATTGTAGTCTCGATCGTACTAACGAACAGTATAACTTTGATGGGGACACCGTACAACAGAAGCAGATTGTAGTCTCGATCGTACTATCGAACAGTATTGTTGTGTTATGGTCAGATGAGGAACTGACGTATGTGTAATGTGTGAGCAGGGTTAAAGCAACGCATTTCTAAAAACATTCGCAGTACAGTTGAATTGATTTGACTGGTAGTAAAGAACAGCTGATTGATCAATCAAATTGAGACAAAAGAAATATTAAACAATAGTGTATGGCAGTTTATTTTTGTATAACACTGATAACACTGAAATTGTTTAAGGATTCAAATTATATACATAAAATAATATCCACCAAATGTTATTCTTAGTTATGATAAAAATTACGATTCATTCACCAAAATCAGTATTCAGTTTTCTATTTGTTTACTCTGTGGCCATTCTTTATAATTTTGGAACATCGTAATTCAAGTATAAACAAAGGACACGTGCACATCTATACATACTACACAGCATTTCCTTTGTAAATAAAATGTCTTAGGAAACATTTTAAAATAAAATTATTTGATAAATTCTTTGCTAAATAATAGGTCTACATATTACAAAGTGCTACATTGCCTACACAAATATTGTTGATTCAGTTTTATAAATATAGTCAATAATGTCTAACTAATCTGTCAAGTTAATGTCATGCTTACCATGGTTACAGCATCCTTGTCGTACAGTCGGAGACAATCGTTGGGGAACAGATCCTGTATCCTCTCCAGATCACTCTCCTCCTGGCATCTCCTCACAGCCTGGAAGGGAACAACTCGTTAGTAATTAAACTGGAGATAGTCCAGCCAGCACAACAAATATCCTCAAAATTGCGTAGATCAAATTAAAAAAATCGTTAACAAATTATACATATGAAAAGGGAATATTTACATTGTTAGGGTCCTACAGAGTTCTAAATGTGTTGTCCCAACATTTCCGCGAATGAAAAAAGCAAGAAAGAATCTCAACATTTCCGTAAGAAATATGCAGCCCTAATCACTTAGATAATGAGTCTCAAAATTTACGTAGGTCTAGGAGTGGGTGAGGGATGGGGGTGGTTCGACACCTGTGGTCGCTAGCCGTTGAGGAAATCCACTGTTTGATTAATATGCCTAACTACCTAGCATATTATGTAAAATAAAAATAATAGCCTATAGAGGATCCGAATACAATTATGTCCACGTCCCACATCTTTACAAGTATGTATAACTTATTGGTATTATGAAATTGGTGCAGAAAAGTGTAAAAGTGTGCCGATATAAGACTTTGCTGAATATCATAAATTTGTTCTCCCATAAGAAACAAAGAAGTCTTTGTTGTACCTCGTATTATAATTATGCGGCAAATGGCTACATTTATTAAAAATATAATCTGGTAAAAATGATTATAACTTGTAATGATTATAATCACTATTACTATGCCTAAAATATGACATGTTAATTCTCACATGTTAAAAAGTAATTACAAATAAATTAAAGGACCAACCATTTAGATGCGGATGATATAGTACCTTAAAAATGAGTACTAAGCAAAATGTTATAACTACAAATAATTAAGAGATGCCATTCACGCTCTTTATCGAAAAAACAAGCAAGCAAGTTTAGTAAAAGCAGTACTCAAATTTAAATAAAAATAATTGATATTTTGGTACAAAAAGCGTTTTATTTATTAAACTTAGATTAAAATGTCTACTTGGTATCAGACTACCTACTAGTAATACCCTTTTGTGAGGGGAGTGTAGTCGAGCGGCAATAATGAGACTACCGGCTACCTGGAGAGTGTTCTTCTGAAATTCGGAAATTTTGGGATGTGGACATTTTGGGACAGGAAATTTGGAGCCTGCACCTTCTAAATAACGGTGCACCAGGACTGCGTCATAAATTTATATTCAATTATATTTTATTATATGGGTTACTACAGAAATTATAAAAAGATAGTATAAAAGCACGATCAAATTATTTTACAAAACACTATTTCCAAATTAATGTCCGATTCCTAACATCTTACATTTCTTTATAAGTATCAGACGTCCCGAAATGCTTGACAGGAATTACCGTAGCCGTACGATACGATTTGTGGGCTAGGCCTCCGCCTACCTGCTTTAAACATAGCTGCGCAATTCGACACTACCCTAGACTCAACCACCTGCGCACCTCGACCAATTAGTTAGGGTAGTTATTGCGCATTTGACCGCACCGAGATGTTAGCGGCGCAGTCCCGGTGCATTCCGGAGTAGATCTTTTTGGACTCGGTCATTAGGGGCCTAAATCGAGCCAATCCCCAAGTAATTTTCAGGGAGTTTTTAAATATCCTCCTTCCACATTTAACAGTTCCAGTCAGGCGTGCTAATTGTTTAATCAAACAGAAATAACAGGATTCTACCTCAGTACATGCCACCAATTTAGCCTACATTTATTGTGTGTTCTCCAAATAGCCTACAATTAAACAGGAAACACACACAGGACAGTTTAATGTTTGCACATAGCATAGTTATATTTATATACAATAAATCCTGACGACAACCGGTAAGTTACTAAACACAAGTTACTATCTGGGAATGCGATGCAGCGCACTTGTAGAGGACCACAAATGCGTGCGAAAGATTCCACGGTCGTTTCAATGGTTCCTGCCCCTCCAACCGTCCAAACATATATATATATATATATATATATATATATATATATATATATATATATATATATATATATATATATATATGCCTTTTTGTCAACTATAATTCAAACACAAACTGTCAAATATATCAGAATGACAGGGTCAAGTCGCCACTAGTGACTGGAAAACTCATAAAAAAGTGTTGTTTATTGAAAAAAAGTTGGGGCAAGTGAAAACGAAAGTGAGTTAACATTTGTGAAGTGCATCGGATTTAAAGTATCGGCGTAAGAGATATACGTAATTAATTCGAATTTAAATAATTTGAACCATTTTTATTATTTATTTTGCCTAGATTTTAGCTTTATTTTCTACATTTTTCCTACATTATTCTATTTTATTTAATTTTCTGTTATTGATTTTTATTTTTAGTATTTTTAATATTAAGAAATATATTTATTATAGTGTAGTTTTTAACCAAGTATATATTTAGCCTATACATTTTACAATTAATATTGAAAAATATATCTATACAGATCTACATAAATGGATTTGAGCTCTAATTTACAGTTTCCCTTATTGTCATGTAGGCTATTGTATTATGATACAAGAGGAGAACGCCCCTAAGGGCCTAAGGAGCAGTTATATATATTTTAATAAAATAATAACAGCAAGGAAATTCTGTATGGCTTTTAGTAGAGAGAGATGCACAAAAAAGGCCATAGTTCCCTTCACATCAGAGACGAATTCATTTTTGTTTTGTAGGTTCGTTGGATCATGAATTCACTTGACTTCCGAACTATGGGAGTGGATAAATCCGCTTCAAATCTACTGGGTGTCAAATAAAATAACAAAGAACAATGTGTGTGTAGTTCATCTAATACGCATTTAAATTACATCTCTTGCGTTAAAATTTTTGTTCATGGTTTAATATAAATGCAGTATTAGAACAACATAGCAACATTTACATTAAAGTGTAAAATAATTTTAGGATACAAATTTAAATTAATGTATGGCTGAAATAAGTGTACTTAGGTACAGTAGTGACAAATACATGAATTAATCAAATTAACACTCGCATACCGCATTAGATATAGGGTAACTCGCTAAATACAGTTAGTCATACTGTAATTAAGTTTTACTGAAATAGTGGAATTTCTGCTTCAATAATTTCAAGAGTTGAACACCTGGGTCGAATTAGGGTGGTCCTATTAGTCGTGCCATCTTAACTTGAGTCCGCTACCTGGGCGGAAAGTCCAGGAAGTGTCCGCTACCGCTCGACCCTTTCCTCAATCCGATTAGCTACGGATCAGAGCTCTCCCTAGTACATGTTGAAAAAAGTTGCATGTTATATTTAAGTACAAACAGAAATGTTTGTTATAATCTACTTTTAACAAGAAAAACAACAGTTTTTGTCCCGTTGAAATCGGTTCACTACAACTTTTTACATAACCACGGCTCAGTTCACTCTCAAGTACATTCAAAGATACTTTAACATTATATTTAAGATAATAATAGGCCTTTTTCAGTACAATTTGAATTTCTGATAATAAATTATAGAAACTTCATCCGATAAAACTTAGTCCAATAGATAGTTTAGACATAACTTTTAGTTTATCAAATAAAGACAGTAATTATATTTCTCACCCGCAAGTGAGTCACTGCATTGGATAGTTCGTGAGTCACGAACTCACCCCTGAACTGTTTACATTCCAAGAAACTTTCAACTGTCAATAATGAGTCATCTTCAAGCCGCTATTCAATTTTCTTATTTCTGTGTCACCATCGGGCCAGTAAACATGTTACTGAGGACTCCAGATAGGACCATCCTGGCAGGGGAATAAATCAAGATCCACCCGCGAGGTAAGCCACTCAACACCGGACAGAGGGAAATTGTTTTAACTTTTTTTGGAAATCTTTTAGTGGAATGCCCTGTTGTACCTATAAAAGACCTGTACGAACGTACGGCAATTTTGACTGGTACCAGTAGAGCGACAGTTGAACGGATCAAACAAGCATTTGACAAAGGAGAACCTCTTTCAACTCCAGGGAAGAAGCGACCACGAGCCGCAGGGACAAGAACTAGGATGGTTAAATGTGATGATTTCACTAAAATTGGAATAAGGAGAATAGTTCATAACATGTTTCGGGCGAACAAACCTCCAACAGTAGAAGCGGTTACCGAACAAATTAAAGAGGACGATAGCTTACAAAAATTTAGCAAAAGGACCATCCACAGGTATTTGAAAGACCTTGGTTTTACTTACGAGCGCCGAAATCGGCAATCTGTTCTCATCGAGAGGGATGATTTGATATCTTGGAGAAGGAAGTACTTGCGAAATATTCGTCTATTTCACACCGAAGGGAGACCAATATTTTACCTTGACGAGAGCTATTTGAATGCTGGACACACCGTTAGTAAAGCTTGGCATCCGAACTACATAAAATCTGCCAAACAAGCATTCCAAAATGGTGAAACCACAGGTTTAAAGAGTTTGCCAGGTCGAGGTGGAAGACTTACAATCGCCCACATCGGAAACGAAGAAGGGTTCTTGAAGCCCCCTGCGGATGCCGATCAACAAGAAGATGCACGCCTTATTTTTCAGGCTAAGAAGAAAACTCAGATTGGTGACTCCGATTACCACGAGGAGATGACAGGCGCTTGCTTCGAGGATTGGGTCCGAACTATCCTCCCAATGCTTCCTCCTCGTAGCATTATAGTCATGGATAATGCGTCTTATCACTCTCGAAAGAAATAAAAGTTTCCTACGATGAAGTGGAAGAAATTAGACATTCAAAATTACCTTACGGAAAAGAATGTACACTGGAATCTCACCGAAATAAAAGCTGAGTTGATTCAAAAAGCAGAACTTTCCCGACCACATGCTGCAAAGTACTTTGTGGATGAAATGGCTGCCAACGCTGGACACAATGTTTTGAGACTGCCACCATACGATTGCGATCTCAATCCAATTGAGTTGGCGTGGGCCCAGATAAAAAACAACGTAGCCAGTCACAACATGTCATACAATATTCGAGATGTGGAAGCTCTTCTAAATGAAAACATCAACAGCGTGACTGCAGACGACTGGAGAAAATTCATAGAGCACGTGAAGAAAATTGAAGACCATCTGTGGCAGACAGACGACATAGTTGACTTTTTCCTAGAAAATCACGACGATTTAATAGTATCAGTTAACAATGACACCGACAGTGAAACAAACATCAGACGAAAGCGAAAATGAAGAAATTTTAGCTGAACAACTGCCCGCTGAATAACGCTGATTGGTATTTTTTAAAGAAATAAATAGCTTTGTAGAAAAGTTAATAGCGTAAAAATGTATGTACATATAAACAATAAAAAAATTATAAAAAGTAGAAAACACAAAAAAAATTAAAAATTCAAAATAATAAAAAAAACTTAATGCGGCCTCTGGCAGTCTCCAGCCTGCAAAACGAGTTTTTAATCCGAAACGCAGAGAGGAAGTTTTTTTATTGAATTATCTATTTATAATTGAATTACCCCTAACAATACCATGTTATTTCTGAATAGTTGAGTAGTGTTTTTAAGTCCAGGGACAGTTCGTGACTCATGAACTACCCAATGCAGTGACTCACTTGCGGGTGAGAAATATAATTACTGTTTTTATTTGATAAACTAAAAGCTATGTCTACAATATTGGACTAAGTTTTATCGGATGAAGTTTCTATAATTTACTATCCGAAATTCAAATTGTACTGAAACAGGCCTATTATTATCTTAACTATAATGTTAAAGTGTCTTTTCGTGTACTTGAGAGTGAACTGAGCCGTAGTTTTGTAAAAAGTTGTAGTGAACCGATTTTAACGGGACAAAAAGTGATGTTTTTCTTTTTAAAAGCAGTTATTAAAAAATAAATTCGCTGTTACTTAAATACAACATGCAACTTTTTTTTCAATATGTACTGGGGAGAGCTCTGAGCCGTAGCTAATCGGATTAGGGAAAGTCCGCGTGAAGGGTCTAGCGCTTCGACCCTTCCGTCCCTTCATTAACCCCAGGTAGCGGACTCAAGTTAAGGTGGCACAGCGGTCGCCCATTAACAGAGCGAAGATTACCTTAATTGAGCAAAAGCCCTCGAAGGGCCCCCAAAAACGTGCCTTAACTGAGCGAAGTCCAGTCCAGGTATATGCGAGTTATCGGGACAAGGAATGTTGTTCTTGTTTATGTAGCATCATATCCCACCCGCATACCAGAGGCGGTCAACCACCTGGCTCCGGCACGCGCTACCCCGTTACCTAACCTAACCTAACCTAGCCTAACCTAACCAAAAATTTTTTGGGGAATTTTATTTTGTATATTTGTGTAAGATTCTATTATGTTTAAAAGTGGAATATGCTATGTGAATGTTCATAGTCAAAGAGGGCCGCCGGTTCGCTCAGTTAAGGCACGTCTCTGGGGGCTCCCTGGAGTGCTTCGCTCAGTTCAGGCACCCAGGCTACTTGACTCAGGTCACTTCGCTCAGTTAAGGCCCGATCGGCACAGCTTATAGGGTCGGCTTTAAGGCACTGGCTCGATTTGGGTGTTGGACTGGCTCGATTTGGGTAGACTGCCCCCCCCCCCCCAATAAAAATATACTCCAAAGGTCGCCCATTAACTGAGTGAAGATTACCTTAATTGAGCGAAAGCCCTCGAAGGGCCCCCAAAAACGTGCCTTAACTGAGCCAAGTCCAGTCCAGGTATATGCGAGTTGTCGGGACAAGGAATGTTCTTGTTTATGTAGCATCATATCCCACCCGCATACCATAGGCGGACAACCACCTGGCTCCGGCACGCGCTACCCCGTTACCTAACCTAACCTAACCTAACCAAAAATTTTTTGGGGAATTTTATTTTGTATATTTGTGTAAGATTCTATTATGTTTAAAAGTGGAATATGCTATGTGAATGTTCATAGGCAGAGGGCCGCCGGTTCGCTCAGTTAAGGCACGTCCCTGGGGGCTCCCTGGAGTGCTTCGCTCAGTTCAGGCACCCAGGCTACTTGACTCAGGTCACTTCGCTCAGTTAAAGCCCGACCACTCCAAAACCCAAAATTGAGTAATGTTACACTGATACACCCAAGTGGGGAATCAAATAAAGGTATTCTTCTCTTACTTACTAATTTACCATCAGATGTTAAAAAGACTATGTTTAGGCGCTCCACTGCCCCAAAAACCAAAATTAATGGTCATACTGGTTAACAATCCTTGCGAGGCAGTGGGCCGATCTTTCTCACGAGGCGTTATGCCGAGATCTATAAATGGGACTGTAGCAGAGTGTTGTGGTGAGACCGCAGGTCGAACTTTCCCCACGAGGGCGTAGGCGAAGTTCCACAAAGAGGCCTATAGCAGAGCGTCTTGGCGAGGCCGCTGGCCGAGTTCCTGAAATGGGAGTGTAGCAGAGTGTATTGGTGAGGCCGCAGGCCGAACTTTCCCCCGCGAGGCCATTGTTGGCTCCCTGAGTTGATCACGGTTGGCCATCTAAGTTAATTACGGGGATACTAAAATTGATCACGGGGGAATAGCCAAGTTGATTAAGAACGCGCTGTAAGTTTGACCACCAATAGCTACACAAGATGATCACGATTGGCTACCCAAGCTGATGCTACGCAAACTGATCACAGGTGCTACCCAGGTAAATCACCGGGATCTACCCAAGTTGAACACAGGAGCTACGCTAGTTGATCACGGGGAGTTAACCAAGATTACCATGAGTGCTGTCCATGATAATCAAGGGTGGTACCAAAGTTGATAATGGAAGCTACCAAAGTTAATAATGGGTTGGGTGTAACCCAGCTTATCATGGATGCTACCCAAATTAATCACGTGGGCTACCCAATTCGATTAAGGTAAAGGGAGAAGTTAATTACGGGGGATACTCTAATTGATCACGGGGAGGGGGGCTAGCCAAGTTGATTAAGAACCCGCTGTAGGTTTGACCACCAACAGCTACACAAGATGATCACGATTGGCTACCCAAGCTGATTGCTACGCAAACTGATCACAGATGCTAGGCAATTCCCGACGTCCTACCCCCGTAACAGGTATACTTGAATTGAAGCTCTCGGTCTGAAACCTCCAAGAAAATTCTCAAATTTTACTTTTTTCACTCATAAACAAGATGGCGGCCTTTTCTTACTCCAAAACTGCCCCAATGTATTTCTTATGGGAAAATCACTAAAAAGTAGTTTTTATTATCTAACTTGAGGAAAATCTCGAGTAAAATTTTCAAACCTTCACGTTTCTGCACGCGTAGCAAACGCGCACCTTATATATGAATTTCAGCTTAATAACTAAAAAATTTAGGGTGTTGGGGGCCAGAAAATAAAATGTTTGAAAACGTAAAAACTTTTCAAACTTATCTTATCTACTCAAGTGGGGTATCAAATTAAATGCATTTATCTCCTGATTCTAAATGTACCATCACATTTGGAAAAGGGCAAATAATATGGGGATATGCCCCAAAAACCAAAAATCCTTAGAAAAACACAAAATAGGGTAGTACTAAGTAAAACGGCCAAGTGGGATATCAAACTATATATATTTATCTCCTAAATCACACTATACTAGTACATTTTGTACCAGACATCATTTGAGAGCTCGGCCCCCCCCCCCCCCAATTAAATATATGCTCCTAAATACCAAATTTGGTAATGTCGAACTGTTAAGGGCGTTTTGAGATATTGTTAAATTTAATGCCTTTTCAGAGGACCAACTAACGTTCACGTTAGTAAAAGGAATAGTACAAAAGACGCTACCACGAACGATCACAGGGAAATTCATTTTATATATATAAATTAATGAAAAGAACCACCTGTATCTTTAGAGGAGATGGTGCATATCTTGGAGCGAAGAACTGAGAGGATGAGAGATGACCGTAGAGATGGAGCCACCAGGCCTGGGATGTCAATGTTGTCTAGCAATCAGTTCGGAGCACAAAACTATTGAGAGTTCACACACTTTAGAACTTTGAATAAATGTTGGGTAGATCGAGAGAAGAGAGATTCAGAAAAAACACGACCACGGGTTAATGAAATAAGAATTATACAGTGTAAGAGAGCGTCACGGCAATAGCGACGCGAGAACCGAGAGAACCTTCCGCGCAACATAAGAGGGAAGCGTGTTGACGGGGTTCACACCACCGGTTACAAGGGTTAGACAATGTCATCTGATATATATTTTACTTTTTGCAAGTGCATGTGCATAGAGGCCAGTAATATTATTTAAATTTCAATATAGTAACAGGTGAATATGTTATGAGTATGTAAGTAACAATTTATGCTTAAGAGTTTATAAAAAACAGATAAGAGGAACAAACTATATAATTACTTAATTATGAATTATAATTAACTATATGTACAATATGTATTACTAAGTACGGAACACAAACTAATATACCCATGTGGGGTATCAAATTAAAGGGTTATGTTAATTACTAATATACCATCAGATTTAAAAAAAAAAATACTATGTTTATGGGCTCCACTGCCCCCAAAACTAAAATTAGTAGTCATACTGTTGAAGAATCGTGACGAGGGCGTAGGCCAATCTTCCTCACGAGGAGAGATGCCGAAATCCACATATGGGACTGTAGCAGAGTGCCTTGGTGACGCCACAGGCCGCACTTTCTCATGCGAGGCCGTAGGCCGAGTTTCACAAAGGGGTCTTTAGCAAAGCATCTTGGTGAGGCCGTAGGTCAAGCTGCCCTACGAGACCGCAGGGCGAGTTCTACAAAGGAGCTAAAAGCAGAGTTTCCAGGCTAGGCCACATGCCGAGCTTACTTCGCGAGCGCAGCGATAACGAGGTTGGCACGCGAAGCGTGCAGGGGTGTCCCTTAGTCTATAATACAACTGGATTGCCGGCTGATTGGCGGGCAAGCGGTCCGATCGGCAAGACAAATCGCCCGATACTTTCTTAGCATTATTATTTACAGTATAAGGCACAATATAACATGCTACCTTAGTATTTTAGTAACCTATTGTCAGTATAGTGTTTATACAACATACGTGGATATTTATTTACTCTAAAACGAATGGTTGTAAATAAAGGACGCTTTATTTAACGGCAAAAACTTTATTTACTGTAGGCCTACCACTTTCACACATGAATAGTGTATTAAAGTGTTATATACAATGAAAATTATCAATTTTTACTTTTTCTAGTCACTTGTACTACAACAGTCATCTTACACGTTACTAAAGTAAGACATTTTTATTTAGTTTCAGTCGTAGTCATTGTTTGTTGGCAATCAATGTTTTGGATTTTTTGTCTTTAGCAATGTTTACATAACATATTTTACACATCGTGAACGCTATATATTTTATTATCTTATCTACACTATATAACTATCTTCACTAATATCGCTTTTGCTAACATGGCCTATAAATATATTGCTTTAAAACCCCCGAACAGTTAACCCCACCCTTATGTAAATCTGGAACACGCCTTCTGTATTTAGTTATTTATATACACTATATAAACGTAGACCTACAGTATATTACATTTTGTCTTGCTCATATTGTCATTGTTGAGAAAGGAGAACTTCATAGCCCTAACTTTCACCCTAAATAAAAGCAATTTCATTCTCATAGTTATTATTTTTCATATTCAGCTAGGTATTAATATATTAAATGTGTTCGCCAAATATTACGAAACAGCACTTTACCCGTTTATTGCAACAGATGAAATTGATAATTTTAATAAAATGGAAAAATAATATTACGTACAAGAAACCATGCAAACTGTATTTGATATATGAAATCAGATAAGGTGAGGTATTAATTATTTTACTGCAACAATTTTAATGTTAAAAAAAGATAAATAACAATGGATCTTAAAAAATTAAAGTTAGACAATTTAAATTGAATATGATGGATTTATATTTAAGTTTGCTTGAAAACAGTAACAAATATGTAACTACAGTGTAGTTTGCTGTTCTACTATTTATTTAGAAAAATAAATAGGAAATTACGATGAAAGGACATTTCACAGTTCTTCACAGAACGACTTTTACAGTTATGGGCTGGACAGAAACACACCATCGCAGCCTAAAACATCACAATAATAGCATGCGTCTATATGAGGTGGCGAGTACAGAGTCCAACCAGTTGTAGGGCAGCGCCGTGCCGTTTTTTAGACGAGCTTCGTGGCGGGAGTTCGCGATCCAGTTCTCTTACATAGATCGTTGGCTGCCCCCAGCCAGTCAGGGACAAACTGATGCGGAGATCGTAGGCTATATATTCTGTTATTAGTCCTATTATTCCGGTATGGCCGAATTCGTGTGAGCCCATTCGGTTGCGGCGACACGCGACTCCGACAATCTCCGTTCTCAATAAGGAGTCGGCGATCCGGTTGTTATATAGACATTTATTGTCTGTAGTAATGCGTTTTCCCATCCATTTGGTCTTATGAATTCGTTGATTTGCACATAAAGTAGCAGCAGAATTAGTAGGAGGACCCTGACTTTTCTAAAAACTAGAGTTTAACGAAGAAGGGCGCAGCCTTTGACAACTTGAGTTCTACTTAGAAGGGGCAATCTTTTCTTTCGACTTGAGTCCAACGTAAGAAGGGCAGCATGCCTGCTCTGAGAACTTGTGTCCAATGTCAAGGTAGTGGGAGCATATGTTCTCTTTCAAATAAAATCCAACATAGGACGGGCAGCCTGTTCTCTGACAGCTTGAGTCCTATGTAGGAGGTGCAGCCTATCTTCTATGACAGCTTGAGTCTTATGTAGATGGGGCAGCCTGTCTTCTATGACAACTTGAGTCTTGTGTAGATGGGGCAGCCTGTCTTCTATGACAGCTTGAGTCTTATGTAGATGGGGCAGCCTGTCTTCTATGACAACTTGAGTCCTATGTAGGAGGTGCAGCCTGTCTTCTATGACAACCTGAGTCCTATGTAGGAGGGTGCAGCCTGTCTTCTATGACAGCTTGAGTCCTATGTAGGAGGTGCAGCCTGTCTTCTATTACAACCTGAGTCCTATGTAGGAGGGTCAGCCTGTCTTATATGACAGCTTGAGTCCTATGTAGGAGGTGCAGCCTGTCTTCTATGACAACCTGAGTCCTATGTAGGAGGGGGCAGCCTGTCTTCTATGACAGCTTGAGTCCTATGTAGGAGGTGCAGCCTGTCTTCTATGACAACCTGAGTCCTATGTAGGAAAATGCAGCCTGTCTTCAATGACAGCTTGAGTCCTATGGAGGAGGGTGCAGCCTGTCTTCTATGACAGCTTGAGTCCTATGTAGGAGGTGCAGCCTGTCTTCTATGACAACCTGAGTCCTATGTAGGAGGGTGCAGCCTGTCTTCTATGGCAACTTGAGTCTTATGTAGGTGGGGCAGCCTGTCTTCTATGACAACCTGAGTCCTATGTAGGAGGGGGCAGCCTGTCTTGTATGACAACTTGAGTCCTATGTAGGAGGTGCAGCATGTCTTCTATGACAGACAACTTGAGTCTTATGTAGGAGGTGCAGCCTGTCTTCTATGACAACCTGAGTCCTATGTAGGAGGGTGCAGCCTGTCTTCTATGACAGCTTGAGTCATATGTAGGAGGTGCAGCCTGTCTTCTATTACAACCTGAGTCCTATGTAGGAGGGTCAGCCTGTCTTATATGACAGCTTGAGTCCTATGTAGGAGGTGCAGCCTGTCTTCTATGACAACCTGAGTCCTATGTAGGAGGGGGCAGCCTGTCTTCTATGACAGCTTGAGTCCTATGTAGGAGGTGCAGCCTGTCTTCTATGACAACCTGAGTCCTATGTAGGAAAATGCAGCCTGTCTTCAATGACAGCTTGAGTCCTATGGAGGAGGGTGCAGCCTGTCTTCTATGACAGCTTGAGTCCTATGTAGGAGGTGCAGCCTGTCTTCTATGACAACCTGAGTCCTATGTAGGAGGGTGCAGCCTGTCTTCTATGGCAACTTGAGTCTTATGTAGGTGGGGCAGCCTGTCTTCTATGACAACCTGAGTCCTATGTAGGAGGGGGCAGCCTGTCTTGTATGACAACTTGAGTCCTATGTAGGAGGTGCAGCATGTCTTCTATGACAGACAACTTGAGTCTTATGTAGGAGGTGCAGCCTGTCTTCTATGACAACCTGAGTCCTATGTAGGAGGGTGCAGCCTGTCTTCTATGACAGCTTGAGTCCTATGTAGGAGGTGCAGCCTGTCTTCTATGACAACCTGAGTCCTATGTAGGAGGGGCAGCCTGTCTTCTATGACAGCTTGAGTCCTATGTAGGAGGTGCAGCCTGTCTTCTATGACAACCTGAGTCCTATGTAGGAGGGTGCAGCCAGTCTTCTATGACAGCTTGAGTCCTATGTAGGAGGTGCAGACTGTCTTCTATTACAACCTGAGTCCTATGTAGGAGGGTGCAGCCTGTATTCTATGACAGCTTGTGTCCTATGTAGGAGGTGCAGCTTGTCTTCTATGACAAACTGAGTCCTATGTAGGAGGGTGCAGCCTGTCTTCTATGGCAACTTGAGTCTTATGTATGTGGGGGCCTTCTTTTCATTCAAGTTATATCCCAGACAACCCAAGCATAGACACTCAACAAACATAAAAGGCACTAGTCTACTAGTTACAGGATTCATGAAATACCTAATGGTAGAAAATAAAATGTCGAAATCTTGCACATTTAGTAAACCAAGAACTGAAACGGGGGCACCCGAGGTGCGACATGGACTGCCTGAGGGTCATAATTGGACACTCGAGGTGCGACATGCAACGAAAGAGAAGCCAAAACTAACACTCGAGGTGCGACATGGCACTTCGGCTAGCAGTGTGGCCGTGTTGGTCTGGCGGCTAATAGTTGATATATTTACAGTGATAAAATTATCTGAAAACTACAGCCATACAATGAGATTGTTACCAATACAATTACTACCAATGTACGTGTATGGGAGGGTGGGTGGGTTAGGTTAGGTTAGGTTAGGTATATATAGGTAGGGCTATTTTTGTACATATATATATATATATATATATATATATATATATATATATATATATATATATATATATATATATATATATATATATATATATATGTGTGGACAGAAAGAGAGAGAGAGAGCGCATCTACAACCCCGCAACCCTTCGCCGGGCTATCTGAGGTGGCATGTCGCACCTCGAGTGCCAGTTTTATGGCCCTTTGGGTCGCTAGGATTAACACAGGTAGTCCATGTTGCACCTCGAGTGCCACCACTGAAACCTACTGCTAGAATATTTTAATAAGTTACTGTTGTATGTCCGCACATAAAATTACGTACAAATGAGCTACAAATTACTTTGTTATAACAATAACACAAGGATTTGGCGAAGGTTACCTGTTTGGCTCTGGCCTTGGCACGAGCGATTCCCTCGTGGTCGGGGTGTTCAGGAGAGGTTTCCTGCAGGAGCGACTGGAAGTACTGCTCATACTGTGCCAGTCTCTGAACCTGGAAAAACACCAAACCTTAGAAGAGGTGGTAAACACTGATTATAACACAGCAGAGGCATCAAACATGAAAAGTTTTGTTCGTGGCTGATTGGTGAAATAACAACAGTTCTTGAATATATTGTAACGGTTCACGGCAATTGCCTGAGCGCCGCCCAGGTAATTGCGGCACCTCCCTGCGTTGCCAATCCAGTGCACCTAGACAGTGCTAGAATGGCAGTTAATTTGCTTGTATGTGTATCCAGAATCTTCACGAAAATGCGTCCAGAACTGTCTAGATCACCCATCCAGAACAATATCCACCACAGTTCCAGATCCTCCTGGGCTTACACTGCTGCCTTAAATAAAGGCAACCCTCAGCCGACCAGTCAATCAGTCCAATGGAAGTGTGCCTCGATTTTTCAACATATTATAGAAGTGAGAGTCAAATGATAGTTCACGAATAGTGAAAATACAGAGCGAACACTAATTCGGACGGTTAAGGATATTAATTATTTAAAATAGTAATGGTTTAATTTTAAGCGTTTAGTGTCTGTCTGGTAATATAAATCTTGTAGAGTGTATTTTAGTTGGTGACAGTGAATTAGAGTACAGTTAGTTGCCACAAAGTGTTGTTGGTCACTAACAGTATGATATTTCCTTATTCAAATAATTGATGATTTATTTTCCAAAAATAACATATCATACAAAATAAATCAATAGTCTACAATACAAATGTATCCAATAACAAAACATTATCTAAATAACAGAAACACAAAGTATATTTACATAAACAGATTATGACAAATTAATATTGCGTTGTTCAGGCTGACCATTTACTGTTAATTAAAAATGCATTTAATTAAATAGAATAATCAACATAAAAGAAGTTGTGTGTAGGATTTGATAACTAAAGAACTGACAAGATAGTAGACGTAGTCTACTTAAATTTCCAAAGTGTGATTGTTTGAAACCGAAAAAAGTAAACCTTCCTAAATAGTCGGAATTATCAAAACATAGACAACTAATTAGTTGAAGAAGGGTGAGCTGAATAGTTATTATATCCTAAACACGATCACGCTTTGCCGGCGTGGTAGCTCAGTAGCTAAGGCTTCGGACTGCGGAAGGCAAGGTCCAAGATTCGAATCCCCACTGAGCCAACGGTCGGTACTTCACTTGTTGAATAAAGTTCACGCAAATGACCATGTGAACTGGCGAGTAAAGTTAAAAATGAATATTTAGTGATACAAAAAGTAACTAAAAGGAGTCATCATTTTTGTTCAATGATACAGATATATTGCTGGTATAATACTATTTATTTTAAATGATGAGGTTCTTTAGCAATTCTAGTTATTGTTTCAATGCAGTGCAGATAATTTTCGCTTCTCCACTAGTAAATATCATTGTATGCAATATAGTAATTACAATGCCAAAATAGGCATTTTTTAATACATCTAAAGAAGATATTTTTACTTGTTTCATGAAGCATAAATGTCTGAAGAAATCTTTGAATGTGATAGTACCAAGTCAACCCTCGATCAAGGTGCATTCCAAGAAACTTGGTAGAATTAGTTTCCTCTATAAGAGATGAGATCCTATACCGCAATACTTTTACAGGGATCTGATATTGATATTCACTTTGATAATTTATATATTTTTAAAAAGAAATCCATTTTATTCCTGTAATATAATTAATTGCAATTCAATAAATCTCCTAAAACTGTTACGGTTGAAAATCTTTGTTTGTTAATTGATTTTGAAGGGTTAAAAATGTATTTATTATAATGTTATCTTTATTAATGTTACTTGTTTGTTTTATTTATTGTTGTTTATTTATATTTATTTTGGTATGTTTATTATAGACGTTATGTAATCACTGTTTGAAACTTTGCTAAGTATTATAGAATGTTTATTATGATATTGTGATCATTATTTTTAGTTTTTTATGTAAATATTGTGCTCCAGTTGATCTTCAGAGAAATTGAACTTGACTCAAACCACTATATTGAACTTTAATATATTTGTTCTGCTATAATTTAATTGGGATATCCTGTTTTATAGCAATAAAATAAAATAAATAAATAAATAAATAAATAAGCACACCATCTCAAGCCCGATTCTCAAGTTCATTATGCTGAAAGCATACATTGATTACTTTTTATTTGGAAATATTAACTCTCAGATTTAATGTTGAAAAAAATTGCATACGTGAATTTAGTACAAAAAGGATTTATTTATAATTCGTGTACATACTGTACATCAACCAATATATTGATAGGAGATATTAATGATGGTGATGGCACTCTAGAGCACACATGCACGCGGTAACCAACTGTCAACATAGGTGTTTAACACAGGTACTCAATAGTACACTACTCTTCAATTTGTGTAGAAAATTTTTATTTATTTATTTTTTTGTGATTTCTAAGCAGATTTTTCATTTCGGTTGTCTTGGCGTTTACGGAAGGTTTAACACAGATGGGTTTTCATTTATCTGTGGTAACATGTAAAAATATATTACAGCTTATATTAATCAAACATATAGAATAAGACGAGAGGCAATTTAACACCATCCCTAACGATTGGCACAATTCAGGGTGTGAATAATCGACGTCATGCCTGATCTCTGTACAAGTAGCTAACAAAAACTAAACGTTTATTCTACGGTACTAACGGAGTACCATTGTAGCTTGATTAGTAACTTGATCATAGCATACACTTTACTGTTTAATCGAGACCACATAAGTGGCCAGTCCGAGCGGCATCTGTTTCCAGACCCAGAGAACACTGATATTAATTTCTTCCATTTTGACGCGTTTGGCCGGTAATGAATAGAGCGCGATTGGGTGTCCAACTACCGAGCGGGCGAGTTGGCGACGACCGGCCCGGCCAGGAATGCAGTTGGCCCCGCGACTGGATGCCGACCACAACTGCTGATATCAACCGTATTCCTGTTATTTATCTCCACCATTCGCGGATTAGGAAATTTGGGGACCGAAAGTTCGACAGGGTACATATGACAGTATAGTTAATCCTGAGATACACTGGATAGTCAGTGGCAAATGGGCGTTAGACAAGCAGAAGGAATATTATACACGTTATAGGGATTTACGGATTACCAATATATACCTGTAACCACTCACTCACTCATCGCTGTAACTAAAAAAGTACTAATCCAACGAGGCTGAAATTTTGTAGAGTCAAAGGTCTTATGTTATAGATGTGCAATAAGTAGGAACTTTGAAAAATTCTCAGTAAATCGAAGATGGCAGCCCTTTAGTGCAAAAAACTTTAAATACCAAAAACAGCGTGTCTCTAATAATAATAATTGGACTGTAGCTGCTAAATGAACGGTTCTACAGCAAAACTAACACCATTTTCCGCACCTGATATGAGACGATCTACAACTTTTGCCCTATGACTTTTTGCTCTAGCTCACCTCCTTCATCCTCAGGTAGAGCTAGATTTTCACTTTGTGTGTGCGTGAAAATCAAATTGGTTAATTTACGGCCTCTAAGAGAAGACTTACAGATTTTTCTAAACTGTGAAACTTTGTTATCTAGGAGAACCTACTGTATTCAATGGAAAAATATACAATTTAATCTGAATACATTTATAGGCAGATCATAGGACATGGCTAAACATGGCTAGAAACAAGAAATTTTACTGATTCACAGTCAATTTCCGTACTTTGCGCCCTCTAAAATTAGACTAACAGATTTTTCTAGACTGTGAAACTTTGTTATCTAGGAGAACAAACTGTTTTCAATTGGAAAATTAAAAATTTAGTTTTAAAGTACGTATAGCCAGATCATAGTACATGGCTAAACATGGCGAGAAACACAATATTTTATTGATTCAGAATCAAATATAGTAATTTGTGCTGTCTAAAAATAGACTTACAGATTTGTCTAGACTTTTTTATCTAAGAGAACAAGCTGAATTCAATCGGAAAACTTTAAATTTAATTTTAACACAAGTATATCCACTTCATCGGACCTGGCTAAACATAGCGAGAACTCCAACATTTAATTGATTTAGAGTCAATTGTCGTACTTTACGGCCTTTAAAAGTAGACTTTCAGATTTTTTTAGACAATCAAAGTTTGTAAACTGCAAGAAAAGTTTGATTGAAATAGCAAGATTACAATACTAATATATAAGCCAAATACCACTGACTCACTCACTTACTCGTCACGAGATCTCAAAAACCACTGAACAGATTTTCACGACATTTTGAAGGAAGTTAGCTTTAGTTTAGGAAGAGACGCACTAAGAAAGGATTTTTTTCGAAATTCTTGTCCTAAGTGGTACAAATAGCCCCTCAAATTTTTATTTTCCATAAGAATAACATTGGATTGATTTTAGTAAATTAATAACAGCTGTTTTGTGAATAAATAAACATATTTATTTTGTATATTTGACATTATTCTATTGATGCATTAGGAATTTTAATTTTCAGATGCTAAATAAAAAAAAACTGATATGAACACGTTTGAAACAGGCTCCGTAAGACCATAGGGTGTTTATACTAATAAATGGGAAGCAACGCAAGTAGTGTGGTTAAGCCGATGTGTGTCGAGCGCAGCGAGAATCATCTATATGTATCTAAATCTATACAATTATTAAATAAATCTAAGAAAGGATTTCTTGCGAAAGATGTAAGTTAACTCTACTGAAACCTCACTGAATCTATATACTGTTTGTCAACACCTTTTGTGGTCTTGCAAGGGTGAGAGTTAACCCTTATGAAAAACTCACTGACCACAGAACTATAAAGTGTTTGTCAACACCTTTTGTGTTCTTGCGAGGGTGAGAGTTGACCCTTATGAAAAACTCACTGATCCTAGAACTATAAACTGTTTGTCAACACCTTTTGTGTTCTTGCGAGGGTGAGAGTTAACCCTTATGAAAAACTCACTGATCCTAGAACTATAAACTGTTTGTCAACACCTTTTGTGTTCTTGCGAGGGTGAGAGTTGACCCTTATGAAAAACTCACTGATCCTAGAACTATAAACTGTTTGTCAACACCGTTTGTGTTCTTGCGAGGGTGAGAGTTGACCCTTATGAAAAACTCACTAATCCTAGAACTATAGTGTTTGTCAACACCTTTTGTGTTCTTGCGAGGGTGAGAGTTGACCCTCATGAAAAACTCACTGATTCTAGAACTATAAACTGTTTGTCGATACCTTGTGTGTTCTTGGAAAGGAGTTAGTTTACCCTAATGAGACAAAACTATCACTGACCTTATTAACTATTTAGTGTTCGTAGGCACCCTTCTCTATTCTTACGTAGGTGTTAGTTGACCCTAATGAAGTGACTATCTTTAGTCTATTGCATATCAATAAATAAAACGTTGAGTAGCACAATTGTCTCAATGTATGTAGAAATACGGTAGGGTCAGGAGTTGGTTTGTTGGTCCAAGAGTTAGTCCGAGCCGCTGACTCAGAACGATATGTCAGTGTTGCAGGTTGCACAGTTGAGACACTGTCGATCGAATTCCTGTAGAATGCCTCATGAAGTTTAAGTGATGCAAGAACTCATGACCCTCTATAACATTATTTACCAACATCAGTTTGTCATTAAACAATAGCCACAGAGCTGTGTAGATGGTAACTGTCGAAACAAAACACCAAACTTAACGATTGCTAAAGCTTCTACTCTGTTCCATATCATCGCATAATTTACGTTGGTAATGTATCTATCGATGTTCAAGACTTATATCGGTTTAAAAAATATAACACGTAGTTTCATTTAAAGATAATAATTACAGTAAGGACATTTTTATATAATTTACAGTATTATTGTAGATATGGAATTGAATCCTTAATGAAATGTGTACTAGTGAGTAGTAAAGTATAAAGACGAGGTTAAGGTGTCCGGAACCCATTGGTTAACCCGAACGTCATCGAGCTGCCGGTAATTGTGTGTTATTTGAATGTGACAAACGTGGTGAGAGGTAGGTGTACTGTTGTGGTAACGTTGTCCGGAACCCATTGGTTAACCCGAACGCCATCGAGCTGCCGGTGATTGTTGTGTGTTTTGTTTGGTGACAAACGTGGTGAGAGTTAGTTGTACTATTGTGGTAACATTGTCCGGAACCCATTGGTTAACCCGAACGTCGTCGTGCTGATGGTGATTGTTGTGTGTTGTTTGAATGTGACAAGCGCGGTGAGTGATCAGCGTACTGTTTGGTAACATTTTCTGGAACCTATTGGTTAACCCAAACGTCGTTGTGCTCCCGGTGATTGTTGTGTGTTGTTTTAAGGTAACAAAAGTGATGAGATGACTGTTGTTACGTTATCCGGAACCTATTGGTTAACCCGAACGTCGTCGTGCTGATGGTGATTATTGTATGTTGTTGGAGTGTGACAAACGTGGTGAGTGGTAGGCGTACTGTTGTGGTAACGTTGTCCGGAACCCATTGGTTAATCCGAACGTCGTCGTGCTGATGGTGATTATTGTATGTTGTTGGAGTGTGACAAACGTGGTGAGTGGTAGGCGTACTGTTGTGGTAACGTTGTCCGGAACCCATTGGTTAACCCAAACGTCGTCGTGCTGATGGTGATTATTGTATGTTGTTGGAGTGTGACAAACGTGGTGAGTGGTAGGCGTACTGTTGTGGTAACGTTGTCCGGAATCCATTGGTTAACCCAAACGTCGTCGTGCTGATGGTGATTATTGTATGTTGTTGGAGTGTGACAAACGTGGTGAGTGGTAGGCGTACTGTTGTGGTAACGTTGTCCGGAACCCATTGGTTAGCCCGAACGTCGTCGTGCTGATGGTGATTATTGTATGTTGTTGGAGTGTGACAAACGTGGTGAGTGGTAGGCGTACTGTTGTGGTAACGTTGTCCGGAACCCATTGGTTAACCCGAACGTCGTCGTGCTGATGGTGATTATTGTATGTTGTTGGAGTGTGACAAACGTGGTGAGTGGTAGGCGTACTGTTGTGGTAACGTTGTCCGGAACCCATTGGTTAACCCGAACGTCGTCGTGCTGATGGTGATTATTGTATGTTGTTGGAGTGTGACAAACGTGGTGAGTGGTAGGCGTACTGTTGTGGTAACGTTGTCCGGAATCCATTGGTTAACCCAAACGTCGTCGTGCTGATGGTGATTATTGTATGTTGTTGGAGTGTGACAAACGTGGTGAGTGGTAGGCGTACTGTTGTGGTAACGTTGTCCGGAACCCATTGGTTAACCCGAACGTCGTCGTGCTGATGGTGATTATTGTATGTTGTTGGAGTGTGACAAACGTGGTGAGTGGTAGGCGTACTGTTGTGGTAACGTTGTCCGGAACCCATTGGTTAACCCGAACGTCGTCGTGCTGATGGTGATTATTGTATGTTGTTGGAGTGTGACAAACGTGGTGAGTGGTAGGCGTACTGTTGTGGTAACGTTGTCCGGAACCCATTGGTTAACCCGAACGTCGTAGTGCTACCGGTGATTGTTGTATGTTGTTGGAGTGTGACAAACGTGGTGAGTGGTAGGTGTACTGTTGTGGTAACGTTGACCGAAACCCATTGGTTAACCCGAACGTCGTAGTGCTACCGGTGATTGTTTTGTGTTGTTGGAGTGTGACAAACGTGGTGAGTGGTAGGTGTACTGTTGTGGTAACGTTGTCCGGAACCCATTGGTTAACCCGAACGTCGTAGTGCTACCGGTGATTGTTGTGTGTTGTTGTAGTGTGACAAACGTGGTGAGTGGTAGGTGTACTGTTGTGGTAACGTTGTCCGGAACCCATTGGTTAACCCGAACGTCGTAGTGCTACCGGTGATTGTTGTGTGTTGTTGTAGTGTGACAAACGTGGTGAGTGGTAGGTGTACTGTTGTGGTAACGTTGTCCGGAACCCATTGGTTAACCCGAACGTCGTAGTGCTACCGGTGATTGTTGTGTGTTGTTGTAGTGTGACAAACGTGGTGAGTGGTAGGTGTACTGTTGTGGTAACGTTGTCCGGAACCCATTGGTTAACCCGAACGTCGTAGTGCTACCGGTGATTGTTGTGTGTTGTTGTAGTGTGACAAACGTGGTGAGTGGTAGGTGTACTGTTGTGGTAACGTTGTCCGGAACCCATTGGTTAACCCGAACGTCGTAGTGCTACCGGTGATTGTTGTGTGTTGTTGTAGTGTGACAAACGTGGTGAGTGGTAGGTGTACTGTTGTGGTAACGTTGACCGAAACCTATTAGTTAACCTGAACGTTGTCGTGTTGCCGGTGATTGTTTTGTGTTGTTGGAATGTGACAAACGTGTCCAGTGGTAATTGTACTTTTGTGGTAACGTTGTCCGGAACCCATTAGTTAACCCGAACGTAAACTTTTGGTGGGACTGAGATCAAAAGAGGTTTACCATGTATGTCGAAAACGATACAATAATGAGAAGTTAAGTGCTAATCTTTACGTACGGGTGGCAATGTCACTACTTCTCAACCACTACTGCGATCCACGCATACAACATTTATAAATTCATTTGTATGCGATAACGCATACAAAAAAAATTGTTGTTGTTTGTAACATTACCCACTCGCCCACCCATACAGGCACAGTGGTACTGACACACTTGCCCAGCCATACAGGCACAGTGGTATTGTTTTTTGTGCGCTGCTGAAATAACAGTATAGTTTATAGCAAAGCCAAATAACGACACTCGTGTGCGATCGTATTGTTTTTTTATAGTGTAGAACGATAGAAGACACACTCAGTAAGGCCAACATTACTATGGAGACACGCTCAGTATGGCCAACATTACGATGGAGACACGCTCAGTATCGCCAACATTACGATGGAGACACACTCAATAAGGCCAACACTACTATGGAGACACCCTCAGTATGGCCAACATTACGATGGAGACACACTCAGTAAGGCCAACATTACTATGGAGACACGCTCAGTATGGCCAACATTACGATGGAGACACGCTCAGTATCGCCAACATTACGATGGAGACACACTCAATAAGGCCAACATTACTATGGAGACACGCTCAGTATGGCCAACATTACGATGGAGACACGCTCAGTATCGCCAACATTACGATGGAGACACACTCAATAAGGCCAACATTACTATGGAGACACCCTCAGTATGGCCAACATTACGATGGAGACACACTCAGTAAGGCCAACATTACTATGGAGACACACTCAGTATGGATGGAAACTGCTAATGATGAGTCTGGTTGCAAGAGAAACCAGCAATGAGAATTGCGATGAAGACACAAACAGGTGTATGACTATGTTCTAGGAGTTTTACAAGTCAGTTGTCTCCAAACATCTGAATTCCCGTTGTTTACTCGTGTGTCTATGTTTTGAACTTCTTATTTTATACAGACGTTCAAAAACAAATTATTACTGTAGAAGTATGATTTTAGTACATATTTTCACGGGTTCCAATATCCAGTGTAATGTAAAGTGCAAGACCGAACAGTTCTCTCTATTGTAACGCATAGAGGATAGCTTAAGTAATTTGTAAAATCATGAATTACCAGGGGTTTTGTCAAATTTACATTAATTGTATGAGTTATTTCGTACAACGATCCAACGACACTCACAACACATCCAACGAAATGTACTCGATAAAATGGGCAAAATACCGTTCTAAATGTCAAATGTACCTATCTTTTAAGAGCTTATCAACTGATATGCCAGTCACTTTTTCAGGACAGTAAAAGCAAAAGGAATTTATATTACAATTAAAGTTACATTGTGTACATCTAATTTTTAGTGGATTAGTTGACAAACAAACAGGGATTAAAATAACATTTAATGTGTTAATAAGTAAGGACAAGCCGCCGTGTGAGGTAACGACGCTGAGCAAGGTGCAGAGAGATCATTTGTGCGTGCCACTGGTGGTCTGACCATTAATCACGTAAGCACAAAGTAGCCTGGCTGTAGCCTATATAATGGTCAACAGTTTGCCTTTCATGTGAATGTTACTGGTAATGCAAACCGTGTCTGTCTCAGTGTAGAGCGATACGGAGGTAGAACTGGACCGTTATTCCTAGTCATCTGCATTCCACACTAGTCTGCACACCCAGGGCTAGGGGCGGCCGGACCGAAGGCACTCATCGTACCACTCAACTGAGTCATGTTCACCTGTATATACTCCAGGTAGTGTCAATGTGGAGCGATACGGAGGTAGAAGCAGAACCGTTATTCCTGGTCATCTGCATTCCACACTAGTCTGCACACCCAGGGCTAGGTGTGGCCGGACCGAAGGCACTCATCGTACTACTCAGCTGAGTCAAGTTCACCGGTATATACAGTATCAGTGCGGAGCGATACGGAGGTAGAAGCAGAACCGTTAGTCCTGGTCATCTGCATTCCACACTAGTCTGCACACCCAGGGCTAGGTGTGGCCGGACCGAAGGCACTCAACGTACCACTCAACTGAGTCAAGTTCACCTGTATATACAGTATCAGTGTGGAGCGATACGGAGGTAGAAGCAGAACCGTTAGTCCTGGTCATCTGCATTCCACACTAGTCTGCACACCCAGGGCTAGGTGTGGCCGGACCGAAGGCACTCAACGTATCACTCACACACTCTCCTGAGTCATCTTCACCTGTATATACTCCAGGTAGTATCAGTGTACGCAGATAGAAGCAGAACCGTCCGCGGATAAGTCCAGCAGTTTATCACACCACATTTACTACTTGGTGCAGGATAGTTACTTAGTAAATATGATTCTGTTAATACGATTGAAGTAGGAGCATTTAGGATTACTCACCTTGTTATTTTATATTATAAGGATTTCTTTGTTCTAACGATTCATCTTTTAGTACTTCAAGAATTACTATAAGTGATCAGGCAGATATTTTACTATGCAGGGCCGCCCAGAGACTTTTGGTGGCACCGGGGCAAAGTTTACCATGTGGCCCCTTCCTTCACTTCAAAATAAATTTAATTACTCTGATTGTCAAATATACTATAATTGATATTTTAATTTTAGCACATTCTACGATATTCTTACCATCTCTTTCGTTAGATTACTATTGTAATTAAGATTCTTGTTCATGGACGTTTTCTCAGGGCTAGCTGCGAAGCTCCGGTAAGTTTTTCTCTAATTGTCATATAGTTTTTAAACATTTCCGTAAGTATTACCACTACAATAACATCAATCTCTTATAACAAAACTGCTATTCTTTAATATTAAATAAATAATAACGAACCAAGCAATGCCACAGTCAGTTGCATAGGCAGTTGCATAGTTGGGCGCAGCAGCTCTTCGATTACCAGTTGAGGAGCCATCTTCGCCAATGATATTAGCTGTGGGTGAGGGAGGGAGGGGGCCAATAAATTTGTATAGGCCACTTGGCTTCGCTAGCTAAAGAGCAAGTGGCCGAATGTTCACGAAGTAAAATAATTTGGCGAGCGCGAACATCTAGTGCTTTAAAAACAGTCAACTGAGAGTTGAGGTTATGTTATTGTTTTCAAAACAGATTGTAGACAGACTGGGTACGTGCTTATTGATGTTGGACATTAAAACATCTAGTTTATATTCGTGATTTTAGTTTGTCTTTGTGCTAAACTTTAAAACTATTCAATTTTGTTTGCCTGAATCATTTCTATCTAGTAGATTATTAAGTATTTTCTTTTTTGTTGCATGAAATGTGGCCCCCTTGTGAACTAAGTCTGTGTGGCCCCGTGGCAATTTGCCCCTTTTGCCCCCCCCCCCCTCTGGGCGGCCCTGTTACTATGCATAACTATTCTAACTTTCACATACCTACCTGTTTATTTCAGCGAATGTTACAATCGATTCACAACAGTCAAAAAATTACTAAGTAAGTGATCACAAGTTATTAAAATTATATAACATAGCCACCAATACTGACTTGTATTTATTAAAATTGTTTTTTAAACTGGAGTGAAAATTTGTTGAAAGAACAAAGTTAAGTTCAATTGTTTTATGCCACTGATGACTCTCCACACAATTTACTTATGGTACACCTCCCATATGATATAAAGGAGGCGGACTTGGTTGATGACGATGATGGAGTAAAAGTCCCGACAGCTAACTGCGTCTGATGCCGGGTAGTTGTTATCTTGAGCTAGTGTTGCCATATCACGGCGAGAGGGTTATAGGTTACCTTAATTAGCATGCTTCTCTGCACAGAGGGCCACGTGATTGTCTTTGGCCAGATTACACTTTTGGAAAAAGTGCTGTACTTGAAAAAACCACTGTTCTAGTGTAAGTAATAGTGTATTGAAAGCCGACTACTTGTTCACAGTTTTGTGTAAGTAATAGTGTGTTCACAGTTTTGTGTAAGTAATAGTGTTCACAGTTTTGTGTAAGTAATAGTGTGTTCACAGTTTTGTGTAAGTAATAGTGTTCACAGTTTTGTGTAAGTAATAGTGTTCACAGTTTTGTGTATGTAATAGTGTGTTCACAGTTTTGTGTAAGTAATAGGGTGTTCACAGTTTTGTGTAAGTAACAGTGTTCACAGTTTTGTGTAAGTAATAGTGTGTTCACAGTTTTGTGTAAGTAATAGTGTTCACAGTTTTGTGTAAGTAATAGTGTTCACAGTTTTGTGTAAGTAATAGTGTGTTCACAGTTTTGTGTAAGTAATAGTGTTCACAGTTTTGTGTAAGTAATAGTGTGTTCATAGTTTTGTGTAAGTAATAGTGTGTGTCAGTTTTGTGTAAGTACAAACTGTGTTCACAGTTTGGTAAGCACAGTTTTGTGTAAGTAATAGTGTGTTCACAGTTTTGTGTAAGTAATAGTGTTCACAGTTTTGTGTAAGTAATAGTGTGTTCACAGTTTTTTGTAAGTAATAGTGTTCACAGTTTTGTATAAGTAATAGTGTTCACAGTTTTGTGTAAGTAATAGTGTGTTCACAGTTTTGTGTAAGTAATAGTGTGTTCACAGTTTTGTGTAAGTAATAGTGTGTTCACAGTTTTGTGTACGGACTTGCTTATGACTTAATGTTCTCTATTAACGCTTACTTCATTGGTAATTTTAAACATTGAACATTTCTTTTGTTAATTGCATTATTTCTTTAGTAATTTCACGTTCAACCATATTTGGATAAGATTACTATCTGGGCCATATCTAACGATAAAAATGTATTAAAATATCGAAAAACTGTGATATTCCATAAAAGAGTATGTACTGTCTTCATTCAAGTTCCTTTTTTTACTTGACTATCTTGAATAAAATAAACGTTTCCTTAAAAACCCAACAAGTATACTTGTCATACATAAATATGAAATTCTGAAAGAAGAAAATATTTAATAGAATGTGTTTGACTCTGTATAAAAATTGTGTCGTTGTCGGACTGATAGTTAAATGGTAAATACATAAAGATGACGAATAAAAAAAAAAAAAAAATGAAAAACTCGGTACGACGTCATCGGTTCTGTTTGCTGTCTCACTGTATAAGATATTAATCCGTATAATTCACATTTAATAGTGATATTAATTTATGTAGATTTACCCACATTGTTTATGTGTCTAGCTAGATAAATAAACTATAAACCTTCAAAACTACAGTCTACAACCAGTAGTTTTAAAAGGGCTGCAACTTGGCTGTTCCAATCTCAAGGCCGTTCCAGTCTGGGAGGGGGGTTCTTTTCCATGGGCTACTTTTCCACCCCTCACACAGCCGACCGGGAGGGTACTTTTCCAAAGGCTAGAAATCCGATCAAAACTCACCGTATTTGATATCAATTAATTTATATAAATTTATATTAGACCATACCATTACATTCAGAGAGTTTACTAGATTGGACGGGGGGGGGGGTACTTTTCCATTCGCGGACATCAGTTTCCTAAGCTGTCCAAATAACGTTTTAGTGACGTCAAAGTGACGTAGGCAGTTGCTGGGGGCTACTTTTCCGTTACTCCCCCTCGTCGTTGATTACAGCTTAATCAACTTCCATCGCTAGGTCAGCCTATGTTATCCCTAACAATAATAGCCAGTGCCACGCCTGCCTGTGGAATGCGAGGATAATTGTGCGATTACCAACAGCCTGTGATGTAAGCTATTCAAGTGAAAAACACTCTTATATAAAAAGTACTCACGCAAATATTAACCCAAGTGAAATATACAAATGTCCACCTATTGGCCAGGCCAAAATAAATTGATTACAAGCTCACAACTATCTGGTGGGAGGGTAGCGAGTGTCGGGATTGGCACGCGAAGCGCGCAGGGGTGTCCCCTGGCGGTGCACCGGGACTGAGCCCCAAGGGTCAGGTAGACCACCGGCACTGACCTGCAACCAAAATTTACCCCCTCAAAACGCACCGTGACTGAGCCGCAGCGGTCTTCTTTTTGAAGATTCAATTCCTGGAAAATGTCCTGAAGTTGTTTTCCCTTCTCAATGCATGTTTATGAACATCAGAAAAATAATCAAGGCATTTCATTATACTAATTAAATGCCTAATGACTTCCGATCTATGTAAGACATTTTCAAATACGCCCTTATAACAGTCTCTGATTACTTGTAAATCAATAATATTTTTTATTTATTTAAAAACTCAATGTTTGAAGGATAACAAACATTAAAGATGAAATTTAGCACTAATAAAGTAATGTTTTATTTTAAGCTAATAAAGTAATATTGTTGAAAATGAAATAAATGGAAAATAAATGAGGGTCGATTAAATACCTACAAGTTAAAAGTATTATACTTAAAAATAAAAACGAATAAAAAAATCAGATTACTAACAAATCAAACAAGTTTACAAGTTGCCTACAATACAGTAGTTAGTCAGATAATTTTATATATTAAATTAAAAATGAAATTACAAAACTACAAATAACAAAAATATATAAGTTAGCTAGAAGAAGGAACAAACATACTGACAATTTTTAAAATACGAAAATTACAAATATAAACAAGTCAGTTCATAAAAGTAACATAAGAGATTATAAATTACAAGCCGACTAACCGTGCTTCGCTACGGGTACTTGTCTACGATTTCTTATGGTTAATTTATTTATTTTAACAGCAATACACCATTTTAACAAAGACTGAATAAATAATTGACATGAGTATATTATATAATACAGTAAAGAATAGTGATTTATTGTATGTCCAAAAATCCAATACCAAAAGTAGATTTTTGCCCTACCCACCCATTCATACATGTACAGAGATAACAGAAGTATTAACCCAACCACCCACCCATACATGTATAGAGGTATTGGCCTACCCGCCCATCCATACACGTACAGTGCTACTAACTACTACGGTACGTGTATGGTTAGCGGCGAGTGGGTAACAAAAGTGATGGGGAGTATTGGGCACAGGAAGAGTTCTATGACACCATGGAGAGGTTAAATACAAAGTTTGTTACCCGGTGTGTATGTAAAGAGATCAAATACCAATTTTGTGCTCTAAGTATGTATAAAAGTTCTAAGCTTGATCTATTAGTGGTGATCAAACCAACCATTGATAAAGTGGGTGGGGATTACAACTGCGCTGATACCACGAAACCTACCGTCTATCTAGTTTTTATGACACATTAAATAGAATGTCACAGTATGCAAATGGTATTTTTTTACAAATACTAATAAGCTCAAACTTTCATATACTTTTAGTAAAATTGAATTCGGACGATTTGGACGCCCTTTGGAATTTTTTGAATCAATAATTTTGTTGCTTATAAACAATTGATTCTTTAATCAACTCAGTTTTGTTTAAACATTCGCCACAAACGCTTGTTAATTGTGACAGCTTGTATCTCGGAAACCAGTCGATGGATTTGAACTAAATTTTTACCAGTTAAGCGTCTTTCCAAATACAAAATATTTTTAATAAACCATGTTTTAAAAATTGGTTCGTCGTAAATTTGCAAAGATAGTGAAATTGTTTATAAGCAAAAAGAATTATTGATTTTGATTTTAAAAAATCCTCAAGGGCGTCCAAATTGTCCGAATTCAATTTTACAAAAAGTATTTGAAAGCTTACTAGTATATGTAAAAATTGGCAAGTGCCTCAGCCGCGTATTTTAAGTTTGGCAAACATTTTAAAATTAGCTTGTTTGTCAAGAGCAAATTAGATTGCAAAACTATTATGCAAAAACTATTCAACAGAATTTAACAACATTTTTGGTGGTTTGATTTATCATTGTATGAAGTTTTCTCCCTGGGAATACAAAGGTCCTAAGATAAATCTATTTGTATTTTTCTAGAGGGTTTAAAGCAAAAATTATCGTGCCACCTCTCGTGTCCACAAAAATCGTAGATCTTGACAGATAAGCCCTGTTCTACTATCGGAATTGTTATTATAGACCCCTGGTTTTGTGAAGCTACTGTATTTGCAAAAGAAACGCTATAAAAAATATCTAATCACATATTCATGTTCAGTGTTTAATCTACTTTATAACAGTTCCGAAAGGTTTTAGTTTTTATTTTACGAATAAATTTTATAGGAGTTACAACTAAAAAGACACGGGGTTACACGCAACTTTTCGAAACTAGTGACTTTGAACTGCCATTTAAAAAAGTATTAGAGATTATTTTTTTTCTAGTTCACCAATTGTAACTAGTACTATTAAGTATAGAATACTGAAATTTCATGATGAAATAATGAATCGTTACTACGCTATTAATTTTTATTGCAGTTGTTGTTATTTTTGCACTAAAATGGTATTTTTAAATGTGGTTTGTTTCTATCGATTCTATTTCTCACTAGCAAAGTGGAGATCCCGTTGTCAACGATAACAGAACTTAAACAAATATTAATGTCGAAAACTATTTAAAATTTGTTGGATGTGGCGTGGGCTGCGTATTATGAGGCGATGGACAGTCTGTTTCCAACAACAATGGAGCACTGCGCTGCAAGCATTGTCGCTATAATGGCAAATAATAAATTCTTCTTCTTCGGAGATTACAAGATAAATCAGATGCATAACCTATTGTATATGTAAACTGTACTAGGTGTGAGTGGGTGGGTGGGTGTACGTGCGTGCGTGTGTACAGTTTACATACGACTTAAATTGTATGACGGCTTAAGGCCGGTTTTCACATAGGGTACAGTGCTACTACTGTGCTCCTACCGTGTCGTGTCATGAGGAATCGAAAAATAGTCTATTCCATTTATTTTGTATGGGAAAGCAGTTTGCGATTTTCACATGACCTGTCGTGCTCCTACCGTGTCCATGTCACGCGTTTTCATCAGTAGGGACCCGACTACTGTCGTGCTCCTGTCGTTCTCCAGTTTTCCCTCATTTACAGACACAGAATTTGTGCTACATACAGCCACAATTGCTATATCTAGCTAAAAATGTTACATGTAGGCTAACGAGTTACATATAACATTCGTTCTTGTGTTGTTTTTCTACATATAGCATTTGTTATATGACATTTGCTTTATAGCATGTTTTGCTATATAGCCTATTCTGTTATATAACACGCTTTGCTATATAGCATATTTTGTTATATAACATGTTTTGCTATGGAGCACGCTTTGCTATATAGTGTAAACGCGGTTTTAGAATATAGAACTCACTACTCCGTCACCGAAATGGATCAGGACGTTATGGATGTTTTTATTGCTTGAGCGGTTTATTCAACAGTTGAACAATAAATTAATTAATTAATAAATTAGAAACGGCCGAAACGATATTGGGTTCACCCTCTGTATCGAATTAGAGAAGAGGAAGGGGAGTTTCACACACCTTTGAGCCGGCTAAGAGATGATTCTGAAAGTTCCGTAAATATTTCAGGATGAGTTATTCGATGTCCGAAAATCTCCTTTTACAGTGTAGAGACAATTTAAATTTATAAATCGATCGGCAATTTTCGGGAGAGGTCGGGACCAACCGAACTAGGAAAAGCAGGGGTCGGGCGCCGATGCGGCGACGTAGGGCGGCATGTAAGGCATTTTCATCTGACCTATCGTGCGCCTGTCGTGCTTAGACTGCCTACCGACTAATTACCGGTCATTGCTGCACCGAACGATCGAAAACAACACGACATGAGCACAGTACCCTATGTGAAAACCGGCCTTTAGTTTGTCGCCGCTTGCAGCAAAGGGCACATTATCAAACTACGGTTCGGTTATTAAATTTCTGTTCTTGATCATAAATATCACATATGTCAAATTTTTGTAAGATGGTGCCTCGGCAATTAGTCCAGATAATTGTTGTAGAAGTTGTTGCCTTGGCTAATAGCCGTGACAGTTTTTGTAAGATGGTGCCTTGGCAATTAGTCCAGATAATTTTTGTAGAAGTTGTTGCCTTGGCTAATAGCCATGACAGTTTTTGTAAGATGTTGCCTCGGCAATTAGACCAGATATTTTTAGGACAAGTTGTTGCCTTGGCTAATAACCGTGACAGTTTTTGTAAGATGTTGCCTCGGCAATTAGACCAGATATTTTTTGTAGAAGTTGTTGCCTTGACTAATAGCCGTGACAGTTGTTGTAAGATGTTACCTTGGCAATTAGACCAGATATATTTTGTAGAAGATTTGGCCAGTTGTCTAAATTTTGTAAAAGCTGTTGTCTCGGCCGCTAGCCCACGTTATTGTTGTAGAAGTTGTTGCATTAATCATTAGCCTAGATCAATTTTGTGAAAATTTCTGTCTTGGCCATCACTGTAAGAGAACATTTTTTTATTTCGCTGTCTTGGTCACAAGCCTAGATCAGTTTTGTTTATGTAGATCACCTCCATTATATGCAAAAAATATGTTAACAAGCAAATGCCTTTTGTTAATCAAAGAGAAAAAATAGGAATTAATAAAAATAAAGCCGTTCAAGACAATGACAAATAATAAATAGGCAATACAAATAATAATAACCTATTTACAAAATCGTTAAAAATTAGTAGCCTTATGACCTGCCTGCCCACCCATACACGCATAGTGGTAATGACCTACCTGCCCACCCATACACGCATAGTGGTTATGACCTACCTGCCTACCCACCCACCCATACACGCATAGTGGTTATGACCTACCTACCCACCCATACACGCATTGTGGTAATGACCTACCTGCCCACCCACCCACCCATACATGTATAGTGGCATAGTTAAGGAAAATAAAACGAATGTGGTAAAAATCTTAAACTTATTTTGTTTCCAATTTATTGTTTCATTAAAATTTAAAAGCGTTCTAACGACGGATATTTACCAGACGTCATTTCACTTGACAATATGCTAAGAATGACGGGTTAAATATATTTGGCAATAAATACCTAATGGAACCATATTCACTTAGTCACAGTGGTTCGAGTTAGTGAGCGAAAGCACACAGACGACACCACAAGCGGTAGGTTTCATCACCATCATTTCCCACGTAACACTATCCACCACAAATACAGCTGGGAGAAAGTTGTCACAGCCTCCAATATCGCAACAATAGGATATTGCCAATATCGATTATCTGAGACTACCGCGGGTGAGTCTCTGCTACGGTGAGTGATCCTGAGACTACCAAGGGTGAGTCTCTGCTATGGTGAGTGATCCTGAGCTGTTGGATTACCTTGAGCGACTGTGTGTGAGTCTGACGGATTTGCCTGTATGCTTTCTTCCTTCAAAACAAACGTCATTAATTTTATTAAATATTTTGATAATGATAATACTTCCCTTTGTGGGCCCGACAAATAAATTGTTTTGCATAGACAAAGCATTTATTCGCAAGATAGAAAATTGTTTTAAACGCATCATAGCATAAACGCATAAAGTACGGAACACAACCCAGCTTCACTCATAACATATCGACATTATGGCTATACCACTGTACGTGTATGGGTGGGTGACAGTCCAAGCATTACTTTAAGTGCCGTGGTGGGTGGCAGTCCAGGCATTACTTAAAGTGCCATGGTGGGTGGCAGTCCAGGCATTACTTCAAGTGCCGCGGTGGGTGGCAGTCCAGGCATTATTACTTCAAGTGCCATGGTGGGTGGCAGTCCAGGCATTATTACTCCAAGTACCATTGTGGGTGGCAGTCCAGGCATTATTACTTCAAGTGCCATTGTGGGTGGCAGTCCAGGCATTATTACTTCAAGTGCCATTGTGGGTGGCAGTCCAGGCATTATTACTTCAAGTGCCATGGTGGGTGGCAGTCCAGGCATTATTACTTCAAGTGCCATGGTGGGTGGCAGTCCAGGCATTATTACTTCAAGTGCCATGGTGGGTGGCAGTCCAGGCATTATTACTTCAAGTGCCATGGTGGGTGGCAGTCCAGGCATTATTACTTCAAGTGCCATTGTGGGGGCAGTCCAGGCATTATTACTTCAAGTGCCATGGTGGGTGGCAGTCCAGGCATTATTATTTCAAGTGCCATGGTGTGTGGCAGTCCAGGCATTATTATTTCAAGTGCCATGGTGGGTGGCAGTCCAGGCATTATTACTTCAAGTGCCATGGTGGGTGGCAGTCCAGGCATTATTACTTCAAGTGCCGCGGTGGGTGGCAGTCCAGGCATTACTTCAAGTGCCATGGTGGGTGGTAGTCCAGCATTATTACTTCAAGTGCCATTGTGGGTTTTTGCTTAGCTGAGAAATAACTAAGAACAAACACATCGTTGGTAAAATTATGTTATATAATAATAAAACTTTAAATAATGGCAATTTATGATAATTTACAAAATTAATATTAGCTACGAAGAGATTTAACTTACTTTTGTTTAATATGTAAAAATCCCATACACACCCGCCCACCCATACACGTACAGTGATATTGATCCACCCGCCCACCCATACACGTACAGTGATATTGATCCACCCGCCCACCCATACACGTACAGTGATATTGATCCACCCGCCCACCCATACACGTACAGTGATATTGACCCACCCGCCCACCCATACACGTACAGTGATATTGACCCACCCGCCCACCCATACACGTACAGTGGTATTGATCCACCCACTCGCCCATACACGTACAGTGATATTGACCCACCCGCCCACCCATACACGTACAGTGATATTGACCCACCCGCCCACCCATACACGTACAGTGGTATTGATCCACCCACTCGCCCATACACGTACAGTGATATTGACCCACCCGCCAACCCATACACGTAAAGTGATATTGATCCACCCGCCCACCCATACACGTAAAGTGATATTGACCCACCCACCCACCCATACACGTACAGTGATATTGACCCACCCGCCCACCCATACACGTACAGTGATATTGACCCACCCGCCCACCCATACACGTACAGTGGTATTGATCCACCCACTCGCCCATACACGTACAGTGATATTGACCCACCCGCCCACCCATACACGTACAGTGATATTGACCCACCCGCCCACCCATACACGTACAGTGGTATTGATCCACCCACTCGCCCATACACGTACAGTGATATTGACCCACCCGCCCGCCCATACACGTACAGTGATATTGACCCACCCGCCCACCCATACACGTACAGTGGTATTGATCCACCCACTCGCCCATACACGTACAGTGATATTAACCCACCCGCCCACCCATACACGTACAGTGATATTGACCCACCCGCCCACCCATACACGTACAGTGGTATTGATCCACCCACTCGCACATACACGTACAGTGATATTAACCCACCCGCCCGCCCATACACGTACAGTGATATTGACCCACCCGCCCACCCATACACGTACAGTGGTATTGATCCACCCACTCGCCCATACACGTACAGTGATATTGACCCACCCGCCCACCCATACACGTACAGTGGTATTGATCCACCCACTCGCCCATACACGTACAGTGATATTAACCCACCCGCCCACCCATACACGTACACTGATATTAACCCACCCGCCCACCTATACACGTACAGTGATATTGATATTTATCAGTAATACGGATTAAACCTTGCACTGTACGGGTTCTTCCCCTTACTCTGCCTGATAAGTTCCCCACAGATCAATCATTCTCTAAGGAATGGTACAGTGGTACATAGACGTACAGTGGTATTGAACCACCCGCCCACCCATACACGTACAGTATTATTGACCTACCTGTCCACACATACACGTACAGTGGTATTGACCCACCTGCCCACCCATACACAAACAGTGGTATTGACCCACCTGCCCACCCATACACAAACAGTGGTAATGACCCACCTGCCCACCCATACACAAACAGTGGTATTGACCCACCTGCCCACCCATACACAAACAGTGGTATTGACCCACCTGCCCACCCATACACAAACAGTGGTATTGACCCACCAGCCCACCCATACACAAACAGTGGTATTGACCCACCTGCCCACCCATACACAAACAGTGGTAATGACCCACCTGCCCACCCATACACAAATAGTGGTATTGACCCACCTGCCCACCCATACACAAACAGTGGTATTGACCCACCCACCCACTCATACATAAACAGTGGTATTGATGGTAAACAGTGGTCAATACCAATGTTCGTGTATGGGTGGGCGGGTGGGTCAGTACCAATGTTTGTGTGTGGGCGGGTGGGTGGGAACCACTGTACGTGTATGGGTGGATGGGTGGGTTAATACCACTGCACGTGTAGTGGCGGGCGGGTGGGTTAATACCACTGTACGGGTAGGGGCGGGCGGGTGGGTGGGTTAATACCACTGTACGTGTAGGGGCGGGCGGGTGGTTTAATACCACTGTACGTGTAGGGGCGGGCGGGTGGGTGGGTTAATAACACTGTAAGGAAAAATGGAATGGAATTACTTCAATACCACTGTACGTGTATGGGTGGGCGGTTGGGTCAATACCATTGTACGTGTATGGGTGGGCGGGTGGGTCAGTACCACAGAACGTGCATGGGTGGGCGGGTGGGTCAATACCAATGTACGTGTATGGGTGGGCGGTTGGGTCAATACCACTGTACGTGTATGGATGGGCAGGTGGGTCAATACCACTGTACGTGTATGGGTGGGTCAATACCTTTGTATGTGTATAAGTGGGCGGGTGGGTTAATACCACAGTATGTGTATAGGTGGGCGTGAAGCATTATTACTTCAAGTGCCGTGGTTTGTGGCAGTCCAGGCATTTTTACTTCAAGTGCCGTGGTGGGTGGCAGTCCTGGCATTATTACTTCAAGTGTCATGGTGGGTGGCAGTCCAGGCATTATTACTTCAAGTTTCGTGGTGTGTGGCAGTCAAGGCATTATTAAGTGCCATGGTGGGTGGCAGTCCAGGCATTATTATTTCAAGTGCCATGGTGGGTGGCAGTCCAGGCATTATTACTTCAAGTGCCATGGTGGGTGGCAGTCCAGGCATTATTACTTGAAGTGCCGTGGTGGGTGGCAATCAAGGCATTATTACTTCAAGTGATATGGTGGGTGGCAGTCCAGGCATTATTACTTCAAGTGCCATGGTGGGTGGCAGTCCAGGCATTATTATTTCAAGTGCCATGGTGGGTGGCAGTCCAGGCATTATTACTTCAAGTGCCATGGTGGGTGGCAGTCCAGGCATTATTACTTCAAGTGCCATGGTGGGTGGCAGTCCAGTCATTATTACTTCAAGTGCCATGATGGGTGGCAGTCCAGGCATAATTACTTCAAGTGATATGGTGGGTGGCAGTCCAGGCATTATTACTTCAAGTGCCATGGTGGGTGGCAGTCCAGGCATTATTACTTCAAGTGATATGGTGGGTGGCAGTCCAGGCATTATTACTTCAAGTGCCATGGTGGGTGGCAGTCCAGGCATTATTACTTCAAATGCCACGGTGGGTGGCAGTTCAGGCATTATTACTTCAAGTGCCATGGTGGGTGGCAGTTCAGGCATTATTACTTCAAGTGCCATGGTGGGTGGCAGTTCAGGCATTATTACTTCAAGTGCCATGGTGGGTGGCAGTCCAGGCATTATTACTTCAAGTGCCATGGTGGGTGCAGTCCAGGCATTATTACTTCAAGTGCCATGGTGGGTGGCAGTTCAGGTATTATTACTTCAAGTGCCATGGTGGGTGGCAGTCCAGGCATTATTACTTCAAGTGCCATGGTGGGTGGCAGTCCAGGCATTTTTACTTCAAGTGCCATGGTGGGTTTCGGAATCCTCTATGGTGGTGATTATAGTAATAGTAAAGTTCCATTTTACAATGCAAGTATTATGCTTTAAATTAATATTTATCAGCCAACTACTGCCATTTTCAAGAGATTTTAAAATATGTGCCCTACTTGAGTACAAAAATATAGCCAAAATATATTGAATAAACATAATTTGATCGTGAAGACGACGATGGTGCCCGTTACGCTAAGTAATATCTAAGGCTAGTTAATACACCAACATAAAGGTAGGTTTATGTAACTACCCACTTGATGAAGTGGAATGGAATCTATATTTATCCTCACTCCCATATAAAAGATGACTGCAATTTAATGACGGAATATTAAGTAGCATATTTTATAGAGTTGTTCTAAAATAAAACAAGTTAGGCGACCTCGAACACAAAGAAACCAACTGTCGCAACTTTTTCAGTAATGTTAAAGTCCTTACTTCTACGACTTGCCGAACTTTGATTTGCATATCATCATACATGTGGATGGAAATATATGAATTTACTTTTAAACTAATTTATAGGTAGTTTCAAATTGGTTTTGGCAATATCTGGGCCTGGGCATTCTAAGACCTAAATACAAAATGATGAATGTGGCCTGATAATTATTAATGGTATGTATAGCAAATAATTTGATTTTTTTATATCACATGGCTTGACCAGATTCCGTCTTTACGACTGGTCAGTGAACTAGACAAGATAAGTGAGGCATCATAAAACCTCAATTATCCGGAAGAAATAGACATTGCTACAGAGGTTACACACTGAAAAACATTCAGAAGGTAGAGGAATTTTGAGTAAAAAGCACAATTGGTAATAACAGCCGAAGAGGAATAAATATTAAATTTACTGCGGTTAATGAGGTGAACACCAAACCAAAAGTAGCTTGTCGTATTCTTCAAACAATGATAGTTATTTTATGCCTAGTCGTTGTTGTGAACGCCCTACATCTGTTTTCTTCTATTAGCCACTATGGGTTATTTTAAGAATTGGACAGATTTTGATAAACAAAATAGGCCTATTAAAAACATGTTTACACCAATGGCCCATAAGTCCATCACAACTTAAGAACACAAGTCACGATCCAGACTGATAATCAATAGAGCAAATGGGCCTATAAGAATTTGCAAGGTTACATATTGTGTATTTACGTATTTACCAACCAACTTTGGTATTATATATAGCGGCTTTTAGCCACGTCAAAATCATTTTCTTCTATAAACGATTGCCTTGGTAATTTTCCTATAAAATATTCATAAATATTACAATAAACAAATTAGGCGCGGAGTCTTTGTTATAAATAATTTCTTTATTGCATTGTACAATTAACAATTGTGTTGCTAAAGTCATGATTTAGTCTATCCTAAAACACTCACACACAGTCGGACACATTCATACATACATTTTGCACATGCATCCTACATTCACACACTTGACAACAGAATTGTGTGATTGGGTGTTTACTGATTGTCCCAGCGGCTTTGAAAGAATTCCTTAACTGAATAAAAAGCAGTTTCCACCTAAAGGTGTTTTAAACGTCTTTTGAACAAATTAAGGTTTTGATTTTTAATTTGTTCAGGGAGCAAATTGATTATGTTAGTCTTACTAACTCTACAAAATATATACTATTCATATTTACATAGTACATTTCACATAGATTGCTTTAGCTATAATTGACTCCCCAGCAACTGCTTGTATAAGGGAGGACTTGTTCATGGACATAGGGATTATTTGATTTGGACATGCTGAAGTGTAATTGTTCGTGAATATCGGGTCGGTTTAAATTTGGGACTTGCCCAGGAGAGTGTATTAGGTCCAAGCGTAAAGCGCATGCGCGTCTCCTTTTCCCTGCCAGCGCCGCGCTAGTTATCTTGTTTATATATTTTATTACCTATTTGCTGACTGTGTTTAAGTATTTTTATCGATTTCAATGTGATTGTTAATGTTTAGTACTTAATTGTTATTTTACAGGTTTTTCCTTTAGACCCATAAATTATAATGCACGACATTAAATTTCTATTCCAGAGAAAAGTGAAGTAACTTTGTTGTACAGAAGAGTGTCTTGTTTATGAAGAGTAAAAGGAAGGATTAGTTGGACAAGAACTAAATTACAACTAGTTTGTAAGGCAGAATTGTTTACTGTCCCCCCATATTATTTATAAGAATGCCTGCGAGGACATAATGTCCTCGCGTGTAATAGGTCCACAACCAAGCCCACGAGCATGTCCTACAGTGTAATATGTGAATATGTCCCTCATCAAGTCCACAAGCTTGCTCACGAGCATGTCCTACAGTGTAATATGTCCCTCATCAAGTCCACAAGCTTGCTCACGAGCATGTCCTACAGTGTAATATGTGAATATGTCCATCATCAAGTCCACAAGCTTGCTCACGAGCATGTCCTACAGTGTAATATGTGAATATGTCCATCATCAGGTCCACAAGCTTGCTCACGAGCATGTCCTGCAGTGTAATATGTGAATATGTCCATCATCAAGTCCACAAGCTTGCTCACGAGCATGTCCTACAGTGTAATATGTGAATATGTCCATCATCAAGTCCACAAGCTTGCTCACGAGCATGTCCTACAGTGTGATATGTGAATATGTCCATCATCAAGTCCACAAGCTTGCTCACGAGCATGTCCTACAGTGTAATATGTGAATATTTCCATCATCAAGTCCACAAGCTTGCTCACGAACATGTCCTACAGTGTGATATGTGAATATGTCCATCATCAAGTCCACAAGCTTGCTCACGAGCATGTCCTACAGTGTAATATGTGAATATGTCCATCATCAAGTCCACAAGCTTGCTCACGAGCATGTCCTAAAGTGTAATATGTGAATATGTCCATCATCAAGTCCACAAGCTTGCTCACGAGCATGTCCTACAGTGTAATATGTGAATATGTACATCATCAAGTCCACAAGCTTGCTCACGAGCATGTCCTACAGTGTAATATGTGAATATGTCCATCATCAAGTCCACAAGCTTGCTCACGAGCATGTCCTACAGTGTGATATGTGAATATGTCCATCATCAAGTCCACAAGCTTGCTCACGAGCATGTCCTGCAGCGTAATATGTGAATATGTCCATCATCAAGTCCACAAGCTTGCTCACGAGCATGTCCTACAGTGTAATATGTGAATATGTCCATCATCAAGTCCACAAGCTTGCTCACGAGCATGTCCTACAGTGTAATATGTGTCCATCATCAAGTCCACAAGCTTGCTCACGAGCATGTCCTAAAGTGTAATATGTGAATATGTCCATCATCAAGTCCACAAGCTTGCTCACGAGCATGTCCTACAGTGTAATATGTGAATATGTCCATCATCAAGTCCACAAGCTTGCTCACGAGCATGTCCTACAGTGTAATATGTGTCCATCATCAAGTCCACAAGCTTGCTCACGAGCATGTCCTACAGTGTAATATGTGAATATGTCCATCATCAAGTCCACAAGCTTGCTCACGAGCATGTCCTACAGTGTAATATGTGAATATGTCCATCATCAAGTCCACAAGCTTGCTCACGAGCATGTCCTACAGTGTAATATGTGAATATGTCCATCATCAAGTCCACAAGCTTGCTCACGAGCATGACTTCACTTGTAATACCCCTTAATATTCAAACCTCATATCCCTAGCTAGTATTTAAAATTATCTTAACATTGTCAACTTGACTTTAAAAAATATTCCTGGATACGATTGTCGATTTCTAAATATTTTTCCTTCTCTTTTCTGTTCTGTTCACCGTACAGTAAAACACCGACTTGTATTACCACCGACTTGAAGGAAGACCGTAATTTAGAAACACCGAGCTGAATAGACACCGAACTGTAAGAATACCGAGGTGTACGACCACCGAGTTGTAGGAAGACCGTACTTTAAAAACACGGAGCTGAATGAACACCGAACTGTAAGAATACCGAGCTGTACCACATTCGAGTTGTAGGAAGACCGTACTTTAGAAACACGGAGCTGAATGGACACCGAGCTGTACGACCACCGAATTGTAGGAAGACCGTACTTTAGAAACACGGAGCTGAATGGACACCGAACTGTAAGAATACGGAGCTGTACGACCACCGAGTTGTAGGAAGACCGTGCTGTAGGACCTACGTATTTTAGAATCAACGATCTATATGAACATCGTACTGTAACACCAAGCTGTACTACCACCGACTTCAAGGAAGACCGTACTTTAGAAACACGGAGCTGAATGGACACCGAACTATAAGAATACCGAGGTGTACGACCACCGAGTTGTAGGAAGACCGTACTTTAGAAACACGGAGCTGAATGGACACCGAACTGTAAGGATACCGAGCTGTACGACCACCGAATTGTAGGAAGACCGTACTTTAGAAACACGGAGCTGAATGGACACCGAACTTTAAGGATACCGAGCTGTACGACCACCGAGTTGTAGGAAGACCGTACTTTAGAAACACAGAGCTGAATGGACACCGAACTGTAAGAATACGGAGCTGTACGACCACCGAGTTGTAGAAAGACCATGCTGTAGGACCTACGTATTTTAGAATCAACGATCTATATGAACATCGTACTGTAACACCAAGCTGTACTACCATCGACTTGAAGGAAGACCGTACTTTAGAAACACGGAGCTGAATGGACACCGAACTGTAAGAATACCGAGGTGTACGACCACCGAGTTGTAGGAAGACCGTACTTTAGAAACACGGAGCTGAATGGACACCGAACTGTAAAGATACCGAGCTGTACGACCACCGAATTGTAGGAAGACCATACCGTAGGAACACTGTACTATAATAACAGGACAGCGTCAGTTTTCACTAATAGCATTCTCTTTTTGTATGAATTCGGACTTACTTTAACTTAGAGAGAACTTCATTTTTATTGTGGTCAAATCAGATTCTATAACACGTTCAGCGCCGTGTGTATCTTATTTTATACACACCAAACATATCTGATATACAATCATTTTACCGTTCCTGAGAACCTTAAAAATATGTTATTACGCTAGGTGCCAAGAGTGGTGTTAGATTCTATAAAATGAAAGAAATATCCTAATAGTTTTAAATTTGAAAATAAATGTGTTTTAGCTGAAGTATTTAGGATTATGCTAGTGTGCATTTATGACACACATGGCCCAGACCCTCGTAAAATCATGTATAACATTAATGCACACACAGAAGAATCCTCAATATTTCAGATAAAACACACTTATTAAAATTACAATGATGCTGGAACAACGAAGGTTGTTCCTCCGAGACTAACTTGTGGGAACAACCTTAAGACATAAAGCATCAGCTAATCGACAAACTTGTGGGGACAACCTTAAGACATAAAGCATCAGCTAATCGACAAACTTGTGGGGACAACCTTAAGACATAAAGCATCAGCTAATCGACAAACTTGTGGGGACAACCTTAAGACATAAAGCATCAGCTAATCGACAAACTTGTGGGGAATCCTCCTCCGAGCAGGTTCATTGGGGGATGATGGGAAAAGGCAACGAGCAAAACAAGAGACTACAATTTGTGATACGTGTGAGGGGCAACCATTAATGTGTCGAGGTTGTTTCAATGAAAAACACTGACAAGTATTATGTCCACAACTAATTTTAAGTTAGGTATAATATTTTAAAATACAATTATCCCTAGATTTAGTTTAGAATAATATAAGGTTTGATCAATTTTTACAATTTTTATAAAGAAGTATAATTTTAAATAGTCTAAATTTTATACATACTTTCATAAAAATATGTCACGAGAATGTTTATAGATCTGGTAGGTTTTTGAGCAAGATCTATTTATGTGACATGATATGGAACATTTTACTATCTTGTATTGTAGACTAGTATTTGAATTATCTTTATTATAGGAAATATTTTATTTATGTTATTTTAAGTAACATATATTTAATACTCAAAAATGTTAGTGTCCTTGTCCGCCTGATTGGTACAGCCTGGGCCAAGCCTGACATGTCGTAGTGGTAGTCCAGGGCCAGGAGAACACAGTTATAATACATGTTTATCAGAAATTATACACATGGCCCGGGACGATCCATAGTGTGTGTATCATTTCTGATACACACGGCTCAAAACGTAAAACTCCATAAAATCGGTCTGGCCCCACAGTCAATGAGAACACCCCTAGCGAACGTGTTCCATAATGTTTTACACGAATCCAACTAACTTCAAATACAATGCAACTAGTTCAACTGTAAGATAACTTTATTGCCGCTGCTGTACAATCATTGTGATAGATTAACAGGTGTTGGAAGGTAAACACACCACAGGCAGCTGCACTGTCATGCCAACTACTGTTATCAGCGTGGGTGTGATACGCCGGTTCACCTTGAGCCATGTGGGTCAGCCCAGAGGTCGGCCGGTCTCAACCTCCTCGGGAATGCAATGACCAATGTCATTCCCGGAAGAAATCTGTAACTTTTTACTACGAAAGAATTAACGTTGTTTAAAACGCACAATTCTGACGGGTTAACCCTGCAATCACCAGCCACGTCTAAACGGGCCAAATAACTAAAACTGAGGCTCTGTTAGATACACAACAAAGGTATAAAAGTATTGTAAAAAAAATTCCTGTGCAATAATCATTCCTGCACAATGTAACAGTTTAGCCAATCACAATAGTAAGGTTATATTGTCTGCAGCCACAGTCATTGAGGCAGATATTTAACGGGAACATTAATCGCCGATCTTGTCATGTACCGGAGGGAGGGGCGCGACTCAGTACGCCATCTGTTACAGGAGGAAACGATTGTACACAATAATAAACAACCAAATTAATAATACAATGTTACGCCTTACATTCTGCAACCAAAAATGGGTGGATAGAAAATTTACACTACATTGAGTATACAAATTGTCAAAAAAACACCTATCACATAAAGGACATGACACTAGATCAGTCATGTGATTTCCGGGAGTCTATTCGAACAATAGATTACATAGTTACAGATTGCCCCCTAAGAATCAGAGAGGCAGGTCTCAAATGACTTGATGGATTGGATTTAGCTTTATGACATACTGTTTTATATTTTTTATTAGTGTATAACATGACTCTTGTATTATGTTCCAGCTTTTTAAAATTAATTAGTAAATGGTAGCTGATAACAAACCATACGATATACAGGGTGATCAGCTCAAGGTGGATATTGGGATCTGAAAAAGTATTGATTTGACAGCAAACTTTAAATGGAGGACTAACCCTAGTTTTTTATGCTCATTAAAATTACGTAGATAAAATGTTTAAATTCGGTCACCATTTTCCAATATGGCGACCAACTTTGAAATTTCTGATGGGAACCCCTACGTTTTTTAGTTTTACTAGTAATTCTAAGAATTTTTTACTCTTGGTATTATTTTGATATACTTAACCGTTTCGCCGCTAGGAGCGTTGACAGTTTCAGAAATCCTTATTTTAACAATTTATTAAAGAGGCGTGTTCACTAAGATTAAATAGCAGGACAGGAAGGCAATGTGATTGTGGCTGTATGAATATTAGAAATATATGTATTTGAATGTGGAGTGAATGACAATTTGTTGTTTAGTTCTAGAATTTTAATACATTTTATATATTATACTTATATTATGTTGACGATTACATGACATGTCAAAAATTGTTACTACGCAATAACAAGTTTATTTATTCTGCAAAAAATACAAAAACAGAAATAAATCTAAACTTGTAATGCATTATTTTTGTTCAATTTAATGTTGAAAAGCTCTTGCAGTTTCAAAAATACATATTTTATACAATTTAATTTATATCCATAGATAGGAAACAATGTTGCAAAAATGAAGTATGAGCCTAGGGTACCAGACTACCGTGTTATAGAAGACCAGTTGAGGGAGATCCACTAAGAAAACTAGCATTTTCCTGAAATAAAAGTGGTATTTTAGTAACGGCGACAGAATGAATTCTCCACGCTCAACAACTTAAGTCTATAACTTTTAAACAAAAGGGAGCCAATGTCACCTAGATTTAGATGACCGCCAGACGGACCTGACCGTCTAGACAGTCACACTTAAATGGCCGACATTCTTACATTCTTACATATGAGACGCCGACACAACGTTGTTGGTATTTTAAGGCGAATATGAATGGTTATATGAGTGTAGGATGAATGTGGATGAGTGTAGTCTGGTAACTATCTGAGTTCAACTGTTCCTCAGAAAGGGCAATTTATTAATAGCCCAACAGCCAGGGCAACTAAGGGAACTACAGCTTTACGTGGAATCCGAACCACGTAGTGCTGGTCTGATTTTCAGCTAATTGACAAGCCTGATACTCAGTTATCTCCCCCCCCCCACACACAACATCCGCACAATGATTACCACCCAACATGGACACCCCAGACTTCTCTAGTAGTGTCCACGCCGATAGCAACCATTAAGTGGACGCCATATCGGTATTAAGAGGACCGAGCATCCAACCTATCGCCTACAATCTCCCAAACACTTTGTCCCCAAGTAGCTGGGTTACAGCACTGCGCCACCAGTGCCGACCTGGACCGTAGTAGACAGTATCTCTGAAACATCGGGGTGAAGCCAGACGAAATCTACTGAGCACTGTAAAAATCTTCGGAGATGACAAGTTTTTTTGGAAGGTTGGAGGGGGGATTTTGTTGGTGTGTCTATAAATTTTGTAGAAACAAAACATACTAAATATAATCACCAATATAACTGCTTTCATTATAATATCGAACAACGACAAAAAATTAAGTTCCATAACTGTTACATCAAAAAATAGATCAGAAGTCATATGTGGAAAAGGAATTGGTTAACAAGTTATTTACAAATCAACTGTAGGTAATTGTCATACTAAATGTAACGAAGGGAGCACGCCGCTGCCGACTACTCTATTTACAACTAATGAACATCTTTAGTAATAATTATTACGTTTATCATTTAGGTTAAACTGCAGAAATAATTACTCGACACACATTTAGCGCACTATTGGGTGTGACCTGTTTCTTTCTTCTATGTGGTTTCGTTGTAGAGGCATCATACTTCCCTCTTTGAGAGTTATAGGCAACAATAAGGATTGTAATATAATAATTACAAGAACATTTACTTTTAGCCGATTTATATACGTTAATTCTAGTTTATTAACTGCATTCTGTTTTTAATAAACAATAATATTTCCCTCCTAGTTAGTAAGAGTGTAGTCATTGTTACTAACTAAGGTCAACTGTTCCTCAGAAAGAGCAATTTATTAATAGTCCAATAGCCAGGACAACTAAGGGACCTACAGCTTTACGTGGAATCCGAACCACTTATTGTTAAGTTATATTTTTGCTTGATTTGAGAAAGATGTTATGAAAGAATTATATTTGCGCCAGCTGAGCTTCTGATTCCTGCAACTGTACCCCATTATCTTTACGTCGCGATGTCTAAATCTGGATTATATGTATTATTCGCAAAAGAGCATAGAGGTTTTAATGAAGCAGATTTTTTTATGAAGGGTAACATTTAAAGATTTAAGATAAGCAAAGAATCAGTTGATTTGTTAATGTTATGCGTTTTAAGTTTAGTTTTACCTAATTTTACGCTCCCTTCTACCCTTAATTATATTACTACTTACAATTATTACTCAAAAATAGATATCTCTCATACAGTAGAGATATTTGTGCCAGTAATTTGGTTGGTTAGTGAGGTCTGCAGCTACAGCTGCTTAAAACTGCATTATATTTAGCGTAGTCCCCCCATGAATACAACAGCGTTCCACAATGGACTACAAAACGGCTGATAATTTGAGACACAACATTTAACATTGTATGAGAAATCTATATGCGTGCTTTTAAAATCAATGCCTCTTACTTGGCCTAGACAAAAGCAGTGTTAATGTCACGGGATTATTAGGCATGCTGTTAATGAGCAGGCTATGTACACTGTGTGGAATGTAGTACATGCAGACAAGGCTATCCGGCTATCGACGTCTGCCAGTCAACATGGTTGGTACAAGTGGTTTTGACGGACCTCATCACCTCCTGTGTTATTGATTAGACCCGCCAACTTTTTAGGACATGCGGAAGTACCTACGAACTCCTGTAGGAATGAGGATATTTTCGAAACCGGTTAGAAATCAATCGAGAATCACTCGTTGGTAGCTGGAAGGCGTACGATGCATTCGATTTTAAAGGTATACATAACTGCTAGTTGAACATATGTATGTTGTAAATCGTTATATAATATTGTACATATGTAAATTGCCATTTTAATTCTGAAAAACTTCCTTTTTATTAATATAATCTTGTTTTAAGTTAATGTGTATTGACTTTATTCAGACCCATTCTTAATCCCTATTTGAACTATCAAGTCTTAGTAATACTTTTGTTGAACAATACATTGTCGAGTCAGTATTTACATTTAATTGAGTCCGTAATTATTGCCGTACAGCGGTCCACTTTCACGTGGACAATCTTCCATGGCTGGAGATGTGTACGATGACAAAGGCCGCTAAAGGTGAGAAGAGAAACCAAACACGACCACAGAATTGACCAGCGACCCATTTCCTGGTGATCTATTAATAACAGAGCATAATGGCCGGCCTATGTTATGTCTAAACGGAGCCCTGTCAATGGAACGCTCCCCACAGAGCAGCGCAGGATATGTACTATCGGCGCTAGGTCGGACAGTAAGATATGTCCGACAGTAAGTAGGTCCGATGTTAGCTATCGATTTGCAAAGCTGTAATACCGATCTGTCACGAGCGTAGCGAGCATTACAGGAGCTAAAGGTTGAGACTAGGGAGTGACGAGGTTGGCAATACTTATTGGCTAATGTGTAAAGAAATAGTTCGTTATCTCGAGCATTACAGGAGCTAAAGGTTGAGACTAGGGAGTGACAAGGTTGGCAATACTTATTGGCTAATGTGTAAAGAAATAGTTCGTTATCTCGAGCATTACAGGAGCTAAAGGTTGAGACTAGGGAGTGACAAGGTTGGCAGTACTTATTGGCTAATGTGTAAAGAAATACTTCGTTATCTCGAGCATTACAGGAGCTAAAGGTTGAGACTAGGGAGTGACAAGGTTGGCAGTACTTATTGGCTAATGTGTAAAGAAATACTTCGTTATCTCGAGCATTACAGGAGCTAAGGTTGAGACTAGGGAGTGACAAGGTTGGCAGTACTTATTGGCTAATGTGTAAAGAAATACTTCGTTATCTCAGTCATTACAGGAGCTAAAGGTTGAGACTAGGGAGTGACGAGGTTGGCAATACTTATATTGGCTAATGTGTAAAGAAATACTTCGTTATCTCGAGCATTACAGGAGCTAAAGGTTGAGACTAGGGAGTGACGAGGTTGGTAATACTTATTGGCTAATGTGTAAAGAAATAGTTCGTTATCTCGGTCATTTGGTTTTCAAACAAAGAAAACAGTTTAATAATAATAATGGCTTTATTGTACAAAAGTGTTTTATACAATTGGCGAACTTAGGACTAATAAGTCCTCGCTTACAGTTAACCCTTTTATGTTAAATTAGTAAATATGACAAAGCCTAAAACATGAAATACAGAACTAAACTAAAGAAAAATAATAATAATAATAACAATACAAAGAAGCAAATAATATAAACTAAATACTAAATAAAAAAATACTATACTAAATACTAAATAATACTAACATATTATCAACTTTACCATTCTCTCACTCATACACTCGTTCGACCCTAATCCTAGACCCCATCCCCAGCTACCATCACAGACTCATCCGTTCAAAAAGAAAGACTTTCAATGATGCTGTGAACCGAGCCCGACTGTCATATCTCTTTAAATATGGAGAAAGTTTATTCCATTCTCTGCAGGCAGTTACTGAAAATTAATTTGTTTACAACGTTATTGTGTGGAAAAATATTTAATAAAAAAAATAAAATAAAAGTAACACTATTGTACAATTTGAAACTTGAAATTTGTAGATAGCCTAAGTTTTAATATGTGATGTATAATTTGTAATCTATTTCTATCTCATATATCATTTTAAACCAAAATTTAAAAGTGGAACTCGTTGACAATATTTTCCTGATGTCAGTGTTAAACGTTCTTTAATATTACATTCCATTACAATATTGGTTAGAAGTGATACTACCTTTGTTGTTATAAACAAATAGATTTCCCATCCTAGGTTAAATTTTGAGTCTCAAAATATCAGCTGTGTTTGTGGTCCGTTGTGGAGAGCTAGTGTAGCCCCATGTAAATTTAATGCAACTTGAACCATGAGTTATATTACACTCCATATCAATATTGGTTGGCCCCTCACAAACTTGTCGAGGTGGTATGAACTTTGAGTTATACAGGGTGATTATAATATATTGGCCGTTAATTATAGTTTACTAAACAAATATTAATCTAACCTCAAAATCGAAATTGCTAGTGTGTTCGAAAAAGAAAATGCAAAGTGTGTTCTTGGGTTTCACGAAAGCAGATCTTTAATAACTGTTCAAAGAAGGTTTCGTTTATAGTATGGCCACAATCCTCCGAGTGAACATTCTATAAAACTTTGGTATAGTCAGTTGACCATACAGGAAGTGTCCAACATAGAAAAGGTGCTGGTAGATCTCCAGGTTATGAAGCTGTTGTTGAACAAGTAAGAGAATTGTTTACAAGTAGCCCTGGTAAGTACTCGGCGTGCAAGTTTGGAATTACGATTACCACAATAAACTGTCTTGAAAATGTTGTATAAACACCTTATTTTCATGCATACAAAATTCAATTGCTACATGAAATTAAACATAATGATAAACCTCAACTGTTGCTATCGGCATACTTGAAATGGAAGAACACACAGTAAACAATGAAGAAGGCAAGTTTTTGAAAAAAGTATTTTTTTCTGATGAAGCAATCTTCCATGTTTTTTTTCCATGTAAGGTTTTTTGGTACTAAAATTGCACGTTTTTTGGTACTAAAAATTCTCATAATGTTTGAGAACAATAAAGAGACAGTCCTAAAATAAACGTTTGGTGAATTGGCTAAAGGTGAAGTGATAGGCCCATTTTTTTTTCTCAGAATTGACAATCACTAAAAAGGTATAACTCGACATGCTCCAACCTTTTCCATTAACACAAATAGAGCATAGACAACTAAATTCTTACTGACAACAAGATGGTGCCCCTATATACTGGGGTAAGATAGTACGAGACTACTTAAATTACATGTTTCCTGGTGATTGGATTGGACGGGATGATCCATTTCCTTGGGCTCCACGTTCTCCAGATATCACACCTTTAAGACTTCTTTTGTTGGGGTTATGTCAAGGACAGAGTGTACCCACAAAAAACGAGGTTTAAGACATTAAGGAACTTAAGAATAGAGTTCGAGAGGTTATTGGAAGCACAACTCCATGGCTTGAGGTTGAACTCAGACTACAAACTTTACGCAAACCACGGAGAGCAGGTGAACATGATTTAGTTTACTTATCACAAGTATAAGTAGGCCTAATAGTAACATTTTTGTCAACTGTTATAAAATGAGACAACTACCATGCTTCCAAGTTGCTTGGTTACTTATTTTTTGAGACAACTACCATGCTTCCAATTTGCTTGGTTACTTATTTAATGAGACAACTACCATGCTTTCAAGTTGCTTGGTTACTTATTTATTCAATCCTAAGTTGTGTCCAATAATTCATAATCACCCTGTATTACACTCCATATCCCATCAGTGACAACGTCACAACAGCATGCCACAGGATCAGTAACGAGGTCACAATGGTATGCCACAGGATCAGTGACGGGGTCACAACATGCCACAGGATCAGTGACGGGGTCACAATGGTATGCCACAGGATCAGTGACGGGGTCACAATGGTATGCCACATGATCAGTGACGGGTCACAATGGTATGCCACAGGACCATTGACGGGGTCACAACAACATACCACAGGACCAGTGACGGGGTCACAACAACATGCCACAGGATCAGTGACGGGTGACAACAGTATGTCACAGGATCAGTGACGGGGTCACAATGGTATGCCACAGGATCAGTGACGGGGTCACAACAACATGCCACAGGATCAGTGACGGGGTCACAACAACGTGCCACAGGATCAGTGACGGGGTCACAACAACATGCCACAGGATCAGTGACGGGTGACAACATTATGTCACAGGATCAGTGACGGGGTCACAATGGTATGCCACAGGATCAGTGACGGGGTCACAACGTCATGTCACAGGATCAGTAACGGAATCACAACAGCAGGTCACAGGGTCAGTAATGTGATTACAACAGCATGTCACAGGACAAGGAAAGATTATAGTTCTGCCTTTAATCATAAAATATAACCACCAAAAAAGTATGGAGAGGCAAATACTAAGACCAAATTTGGACTAAATGTCTTTAGAACAGTATTTATAGGCGGTGTGACAAACTATGTCCTAGTACGTTACAACACTCAGTGACTACATAATGTTTAATATAGATTAATTCGGGATGAATTTGTGACTGTAAAGAAAAATGCAAAAATGCAATAACAAATAAACTAACTATTATTAATTTTCTAAAAAAGTATTCTTATAACCTCAAGAGAATGAAACTGGACTCGAGCCTTGAAAAGAAAGGACTTCGTTTAGTTAAAGATGAAATTTAAAAGCTCATAATTACAAATAAACAGAAAATTATATCGTAAAAATTCAAACACAAAAATGCATTTAAGGTCTTATAATCTTATACCTAAGCAAGACATTAAAACCCAAGCACATACAGACACTATATAAAAAAAACCTGAATACTCCAATTATAGAGATTGGGTCTACAAGTTAGGACAGAATCCCACCGATAATTATTCGCATATTTCCATTCTACTCACGTTTCTGCTGGCATCCAAAAATCATTAGTATAGTTTGGGGCGAAGTAACCATTAGTTGATGATTATTTTTACTGTGAACAGATCCAAAGAACTATGTATATGTATATGTATATATATATATATATATATATATGTATATGTATATATAAAACTATAAATTACGTTATTTATTATATATATAAAGATTAAATCGGTCAAACAAGTAAATTATTACGTTTCATAACCAGGTGAGATCGGGCGAGGTGCAGGTGGTTGACCGTGAGGTCACGCATCATTGCGTAAGTCCACTGACTCTCCTCTTCATAGGAAAACCAATTTCCCAGGTGAGAACGTGCACGGGCCAGCTGTTCGCTAGGATTGAGCAACACCGTCTCGACCTCACGTCATAAACTGACTGCAACTGAAGTCATATCCGGATAAAACACAAAAGGAATCAATCTTCTTCTATGAGGTTTATTTTCTTTGTCGCTTCTATTATTCAAACGAACATAGTAACAATAATCATTCCCTTACACAGTTGTCATATTTAGTCTCTGTATATTCTATCTCACCCATGAATGGGCGCTTTACTGTCATTGTAATTTATCCTATGATCCAGTAATTGCTAATGGCATTACTCATTAATGTTGGGTTTTTAAAATCGTTGTCATTTTAAAGTCAAATAAACACAGGCCTACGTCCTAAATGTGACGTCATCTAGTAACCTCATGATAAGCACAATATCAGATGGAAATAACGGTGTTTATTTCCTTCCAAATGATCGTGACTGAACGCCAAGAATATGTAGTGTGAACGACGATCTCGGCTGATGTCTAGTTGCACCGGCGGTCATATCTGGGTCTCTTCAGGTGGAACGCTTAAGCCTCCCCTGGACAGGATACTTCAATCCCGGCATTTTATTTAGCAATGACAGAATTTCAACAAAAAGTTCACTTCAATGAAACAATGGCATGCACTGATGTATGATTGGTGTACATGATGGTTGCCGATAACAGAGTAGAATTCACTCAGAGTTAATTTTGAACAAGATTTAAATTCAATTGCAACTTTCTAAAACAAAGATTTTTTAATGATTACCAAACCAAGGGAGAGCCATATGTAGTTCTTATAAGAGAGGTTTACAGCAGATTTTCATTTCATCTGGTAAACATGTCGATAACAGCCCTTAAAAGCTACACCATCATTTCTTTAGTCTATCATAATAATCTCAACTATAATACTTGTCACTTTAATTGACATACTAGACAAGGTTAAATTTTGTAACAAATGTATTTAGTAAAAACATGATTTCTAAAAAAAACTAGTGATAATACTGAAGAGACTGGAAGAGGTGATTTCAAAGTCAATATAAAATGTAGTTTCAAATAATGGTTTTGATAAATAATAGTAGATTTCAACAATATAAATCAATACAATTTTTAAAGTATACAAATAATTAGAAGGTAATTGAACAATATTGAACTAAACATTTGTTTCTCTAAATGCTGTACAGAACAATATTAATAATATATTGACACTAATGAAAAAGTAACTATTCTATTTTCTTTAATAGTTTGTAAGATATGTCGTTATGCATGCTACTACATTAATGTATTTGCTAACAAATAGATAAATTTGTTACGAAAATAAACAATATGTTACATTACGCTGATTTAAACTGACCCTGGCCCGGTGCAACTGGACAACCCCCGACGATCTCATGTGTTCGTCCAGTGTGAAGTAGCCAGCTGGGGAGTTCACAGTACGAATTCCCTAATCACTGACACATTTTATTTTTTAAACGTACAGCTCTATAAACAATTATTATTTCAATAAATTTCACTATCGTTGCTTCGTTTTCAAGACAAACGTCTCATGACGAGTTCCCCTCGGTCATGGTCTGTCAAGATCGCTTCCTGTCATTGTCCCCAGCAGGAGTCCAGTCAGAATTATAAGCACATCAGATGCTTTCAATGAACGACTGAGAAACCCTCTTACATCTATCATTGGCAAATTCAAAACTCCATTCTTACCTGATATATATCATCATTCATCGAAATTTATTTGCGGGGTTTTAGACTCTAAACTACAAATTTATCTTGTTAGAAAACAAAATCTTAAGACTGACATACGTGTACAGTATTCTTCGTTTAAGAATACTAATTTATACAAACAGGAAGTAAACGATTTAAAATTGACGATAAGCTTTAAAACAATGTAAAATAAAAATTAATACTTTGATCACCCCATCACATAAAGAAAGCCACTATGATAAAACTACGAAGTCAAATAATGACAACTGAGAATTTCTGTTTAACCCATAAAATAATGTGGTTAAGATTTCTACATATAATAAATACATTAAATGTATTTGTGTAAGTCCTAACATTTGTTGTAAACATTTTTCTAATTCATAAATCCTTATTTCTTATAAACTTTCTTTTAATTTTAATAATCACCTTCAATAATGTAGTTTATGCACTAACCCATTAAAATGATGGGCTACACAGCAGCCAGTGGTACTTTGAGAAGTACAGAACTATCCTTACTTCTAGGCGTTCCTCGATGCACACGACATCGGTAATGTGGCCGTTCACATACAAACACACTTTCGACATGTCAAAAAGATATCATGTATACATATACCTTATTCCGAGTTTGACCTGAAGATAGCTTGAGTCAAGGAGGACACTCTTGGGCGTCCTCCAGGGTTCCTCGATGCACACGACATCGGTGATGTGGCCGTTCACATACAGCCACACTTTCGACATGTTAGAAAGATATTATGTATACACATACCTTGTTCCGAGTTTGACCTGAAGGTAGCTTGAGTGAGGGAGGACACTCTTGGGCGTCCTCCAGGGGTTCCTCGGTGCACACGACATCGGTAATGTGGCCGTTCACATACAACCACACTTGCGACATACCACACAATGTTAACGGGTGTGTTAACCCGTCAAACACACATAACACACTCAATCACTAAGTCACGTAAACACCTTGTTTGCTAAACATTATTCGCGGACACTTGTTAAATACGTTAAAAGGTTTTCGCAAAAAGTAGAGAAAGAATGTTGTCTTTGGATGAACAACAATCCTTGGCATTCTTCACTGACCAAATATGTACATTTTCAAAGCTCAATAACATTACGTATTGGAAGGAAACTGTCAACAATTCTTAAAATGTTAGATATTTTCAGGAAGTCAATACGTGATGAAGGCATTTAGAGGTCACGTAAGAATCGTCCCTGTCACACTCTTTGAGGGAATGAGGATGGACAGGTCTTATCACCAAACTACTTCACTTGTCTCATAAACGTTATCAGAACTGTCAAAAGTGTAATCAGGGTCAATAACTCACGGAAGAACATCCATCAGTGGACGAACAGGGACTGACGGAAGAACACAACGGCGATATACGTACACAAAGTGGAGAATATGCTGACGGCGGTAAACACTATTACACAACCACTTGGCCCACTCACTCACTACTGACTGAGCCACCGCTGAACCACCTCCCCTCTTCTGGTTGTGGGAGTCTTCAAGGAAATCTTCTCTTACTGACTCACCATTGCCCTGCCTACACCAGTCCCTCACTCACTCAAGTCACTAGTCATCTTCTCAGAAAACTTAGGCTAACTGCTTCAGGAAAACCTATAAAATGGACCTAAAAACAACAGAATAGTCAAGGTCAGAGGCCTTCAAGGTGAAGTGAAATGTTTTGGAAGGTCCGCATTTCCTTCAAAACAAACTGACGCTTAAACGTGGTTTTAACATAGGACTTACGGAAACAAACTAAAGTGGTCAATACCATGGCTTTGGATTGTCATACTGAAAAACCCACAATATTACATGGGAGATATTAAATAACATCATTTAGAAAGACACGCCTCAAATGTGGAGGTCAATAAATAAGTCCTTGTGGCAGCCTTCCACGTTTTCATATATGTAAAATCGGAAAAAACATCGTTGAAGAAAAAATTTTGCAAACTATTATAGCCTACATGTCACAAAACATCGAGATGGGACGTGTTTTTTCCGTCAACTTAGTGATCGAAACTGAGGTGGTATGAATGAAGTTACATTAACAAGATGTCTGCGTGAGATTTCTGTAACCGCAAGCACAAATGGTGAATACCTGCTAGAGAAGGAAAACACAAGGCCTGGAGAGAATTAATTTTGATTGGTCTGCGGATGAGATCTGCCTATGTAGTAGCAAGTGTGCCCGGGGCCTCGCCGCCCATTCATTAACCTGCCAAGGAGAGACTTGAGTCTCACGGTGGCTTCTGAGGTGTGCTTATACTCATGTTCCTCAGGAATGGAAAAATAACATTGTGAAATTGCAAGTGAAGTACTGTCTGTATAACGTTACCAACTAATATGATAAATGACGATAATTATTCGGGACACAGTCTTCAAAAACGTTTTAGTTTGATTTAGAAACAAACGAAAACATGATGACAGACATCTAGTGGTATGACCTATCAAACACATGATGACATCCATATATTGATATGACCTATCGAACACATGATGATACCTATCTAGTGGTATGACCTATCGAACACATGATGACACCCATCTAGTGGTATGACTTATCGAACACATGATGATACACATCTAGTGGTATAACCTATTGAACAATGATGATACTCATCTAGTGCGATGACCTATCGAACACATTATGACACCCATCTAGTGGTATGACCTATCGAACACATGATGACACCCATCTAGTGGTATGACATATCGAACACATGATGATACACACCTAGTGGTATGACCTATCATACACATGATGACACCCATCTAGTGGTATGACCTATCGAGCACATGATGACAGCCATCTAGTGGTATGACCTATCGAACACATGATGACACCCATCTAGTGGTATGACCTATCGAACACATGATGACACCCATCTAGTGGTATGACCTATCGAACACTTGATAATACACATCCAGTGGTATGAACTATCGAACACATGATGATACCCATCTAGTGGGATGACCTATCGAACACATGATGTCACCCATCTAGTGGTATGGCCTATCGAACACATGATGACACCCATCTAGTGGTATGACCTATCGAACACATGATGACACCCATCTAGTGGTATGACCTATTGAACACATGATGACACCCAACTAGTGGTATGACCTATCAGTACTAGTGACATGGTCGGCGAGACATGTCGCTTCTACGATCACATCAACAACACACAATTACCATCGTAGTATAGCATTTTACAACAGATTGATCATAGCTATGGACAATTTTATTGGCAACTTTCGATCTAAAAAAGCCCAAACCAACTTTAAAATGTATAAAGCTATTCGTAAAAGCATCCTTTACCTCATTAAACACAATTACGGTTAAGTATTTAAAGTATAGATATAAAATAATTTAACAGAGAAAAATAAATAGAGGTCGCTTCTTATGGCCGCAGTGAACGTTAAAGTGGTAGTTACCGTTACAATTAATGTAAATCTTCATAAATTTGTTGTAATAATTACTAAGTTGAACCTTCAGGATTTAGAGGGAAATAAGGAAAGGGACTGACAACGTAGCAGACCCTGCCATCAGCACTAATAATTATTTGATAACTAACTACTGGACACACATTCAGCGCAATATTGGATGCGGCCACTGTTTCTCTCTCTCTCCTATGCATAATGTAGCCTACAAGAATCAAAAGACTTATTTACTCAACAAACGTTCGTTGAGCGATAGTATACTATACTGAGTACAGTACACATTAATGTTAAATACTTTATCCACGGGCCTGTAGACGTGCTTTTGGCAAATCGCTCAACTTTAAAAATGCAATACATTTTCTATAATGCCCCTTCCCTTGTTAGGAAGTATAACCAAGAACAAACTAATTGTAAACAACATAAAGCCATCGATTTTACATGCGTAAAATGAACAAACTATAAATATATCTACTTATAATCAACCACTTAAATACAATTAAAAATTCTGATCACAACTCAATTGGCCATATTGCCTGAGAAGTCTTACTCACCTGCAAGACGAAGGTTGAGGTTAACTGCAAGCCTTGACCCCAGATCTCAGATGCAAACAAGACTCAGTGATATCTGATTATATTAACTTTTGGCGTGATTCTCCTCTCCTAAATAAAGGAGGTCTGGAAAGGTCACTGACCACGAGCTTTTACTACGACTGTCTGAATTGGACGGATAAGACACTAAAAGGCAACACTATGCAGCACAGCATGCTCGGTATATCTATTAACAGCTCTAAATATATGTTTGGATACTAGTACCTTGACAGTTCGATTATAGCAAAATTTGATAGGCCTACAAACAATCGATTTTCACAGATTCATTTCCTTTGCCGTAAAGAAAAGTGAGTTGTTTACTAAATTAACTCAGTTATGTTCAAGAACTAAAACGCCATCCCACTCAGACAAAGTAAATACTGTTATTAACGGATACAAGAAAATGAAACCTTCTTCGTCTGGAATGCCTTGTCACTTTGCAGGCGGCATCAATAAGGAACGCCAATATCCTGTTGGAGAGAAGTCCTTAACGAGCTAAGAATAGAAGAGGAAATGAGCGAGTCAAAGGAAACTATCAAGAAAAGGGGCCAATGAGGTAAAAGACAAGAGAGTTGTGATAGTGGGTGCGGGGAAGTTCTGTAATCTGTATTACGATACCGACGACAGAAGATAATGACAACCAGTCCTCTGTCATCAATACATGAACACTGCGGCCAATGACTCACTACAACGATATGTTACTTATAAATTATGATAGTAGGTGTGGGGTAGTTCTGTATTACGGTACCGACTGACATAAGACAATTAGAACCAGTCCTCTGTCATCAGTACATGAACAATGCGGCCAATGACTCACTACAACGATATGTTACTCATACATTGTGATAGTGGGTATGGGGTAATTCTGTATTACGGTACCGACTGACAGAAGACAATGAGAACCAGTCCTCTGTCATCAATACATGAACACTGCGGCCAATGACTCACTACAACGATATGTTACTCATAAATTGTGATAGTGGGTGTGGGGTAGTTCTGTATTACGGTACCGACTGACATAAGACAATTAGAACCAGTCCTCTGTCATCAGTACATGAACAATGCGGCCAATGACTCACTAAAACGATATGTTACTCATACATTGTGATAGTGGGTATGGGGTAATTCTGTATTACGGTACCGACTGACAGAAGACAATGAGAACAAGTCCTCTGTCATCAATACATGAACCCTGTGGCCAATGACTCACTACAACGATATGTTACTCATAAATTGTGATAGTGGGTATGGGGTAGTTCTGTATTACGGTACCGACTGACAGAAGACAATGAGAACCAGTCCTCTGTCATCAGTACATGAACACTGCGGCCAATGACTCACTACAACGATATGTTACTCATACATTGTGATAGTGGGTATGGGGTAGTTCTGTATTACGGTACCGACTGACAGAGGACAATGAGAACCAGTCCTCTGTCATCAATACATGAACCCTGTGGCCAATGACTCACTACAACGATATGTTACTCATAAATTGTGATAGTGGGTGTGGGGTAGTTCTGTATTACGGTACCGACTGACAGAAGACAATGAGAACCAGTCCTCTGTCATCAATACATGAACCCTGTGGCCAATGACTCACTACAACGATATATTACTCATAAATTGTAATAGTGGGTGTGGGGTAGTTCTGTATTACGGTACCGACTGACAGCTGACAATGAGAACCAGTCCTCTGTCATCAATACATGAACCATGTGGCCAATGACTCACTACAACGATATGTTACTCATAAATTGTAATAGTGGGTGTGGGGTAGTTCTGTATTACGGTACCGACTGACAGAAGAAAATGAGAACCAGTCCTCTGTCATCAATACATGAACCCTGTGGCCAATGACTCACTACAACGATATGTTACTCATAAATTGTGATAGTGGGTGTGGGGTAGTTCTGTATTACGGTACCAACTGACAGAAGTCAATGAGAACCAGTCCTCTGTCATGAACACTGCGGCCAATGACTCACTACAACGATATGTTACTCATAAATTGTGATAGTGGGTATGGGGTAGTTCTGTATTACAGTACCGACTGACAGAAGACAATTAGAACCAGTCCTCTGTCATCAATACATGAACACTGCGGCCAATGACTCACTACAACGATATGTTACTCAAACATTGTGATAGTGGGTATGGGGTAGTTCTGTATTACGGTACCGACTGACAGAAGACAATGAGAACCAGTCCTCTGTCATCAATACATGAACACTGCGGCCAATGACTCACTACAACGATATGTTACTCATACATTGTGATAGTGGGTATGGGGTAGTTCTGTATTACGGTACCGACTGACAGAAGTCAATGAGAACCAGTCCTCTGTCATCAATACATGAACACTGAGTCCAATGACTCACTACAACGATATGTTACTCATAAATTGTGATAGTGGGTGTGGGGTAGTTCTGTATTACGGTACCGACTGACAGAAGACAATGAGAACCAGTCCTCTGTCATCAGTACATGAACACTGCGGCCAATGACTCACTACAACGATATGTTACTCATAAATTGTGATAGTGGGTGTGGGGTAGTTCTGTATTACGGTACCGACTGACAGAAGACAATGAGAACCAGTCCTCTGTCATCAATACATGAACACTGCGGCCAATGACTCACTACAACGATATGTTACTCATACATTGTGATAGTGGGTATGGGTAGTTCTGTATTACGGTACCGACTGACAGAAGACAATGAGAACCAGTCCTCTGTCATCAGTACATGAACACTGCGGCCAATGACTCACTACAACGATATGTTACTCATAAATTGTGATAGTGGGTGTGGGGTAGTTCTGTATTACGGTACCGACTGACAGAAGACAATGAGAACCAGTCCTCTGTCATCAATACATGAACACTGCGGCCAATGACTCACTACAACGATATGTTACTCATACATTGTGATAGTGGGTATGGGGTAGTTCTGTATTACGGTACCGACTGACAGAAGACAATGAGAACCAGTCCTCTGTCATCAATACATGAACACTGCGGCCAATGACTCACTACAACGATATGTTACTCATACATTGTGATAGTGGGTATGGGGTAGTTCTGTATTACGGTACCGACTGACAGAAGACAATGAGAACCAGTCCTCTGTCATCAATACATGAACACTGCGGCCAATGACTCACTACAACGATATGTTACTCATAAATTGTGATAGTGGGTATGGATGGGGTAGTTCTGTATTACGGTACCGACTGACAGAAGACAATGAGAACCAGTCCTCTGTCATCAATACATGAACACTGCGGCCATTGACTCACTACAACGATATGTTACTCATACATTGTGATAGTGGGTATGGGGTAGTTCTGTATTACGGTACCGACTGACAGAAGACAATGAGAACCAGTCCTCTGTCATCAGTACATGAAAACTGCGGCCAATGACTCACTACAACGATATGTTACTCATACATTGTGATAGTGGGTATTGGGGTAGTTCTGTATTACGGTACCGACTGACAGAAGACAATGAGAACCAGTCCTCTGTCATCAATACATGAACACTGCGGCCATTGACTCACTGCAACGATATGTTACTCATACATTGTGATAGTGAGTATGGGGTAGTTCTGTATTACGGTACCGACTGACAGAAGACAATGAGAACCAGTCCTCTGTCATCAATACATGAACACTGCGGCCATTGACTCACTACAACGATATGTTACTCATACATTGTGATAGTGGGTATGGATGGGGTAGTTCTGTATTACGGTACCTGACTGACAGAAGACAATGAGAACCAGTCCTCTGTCATCAGTACATGAACACTGCGGCCAATGACTCACTACAACGATATGTTACTCATACATTGTGATAGTGGGTATGGGGTAGTTCTGTATTACGGTACCGACTGACAGAAGACAATGAGAACCAGTCCTCTGTCATCAATACATGAACACTGCGGCCAATGACTCACTACAGCGATATGTTACTCATACATTGTGATAGTGGGTATGGGGTAGTTCTGTATTACGGTACCGACTGAAGGAAGTCAATGAGAACCAGTCCTCTGTCATCAATACATGAACACTGCGGCCATTGACTCACTACAACACTGTCACTCATACGTACTTATCGCTGCGTCACTGTTGCGCATATATAGGAGGAGGAGGAGGGTCATGGGTTCTGCCATCACTTAATTACATGATTACAGAACATTATTTTATAAACAAATAAAACGTTAAATACGTCATAACTCTAACAGCTATCTTTGACTGTACTGAATCCCTTGCAGCTTGCTCTTAATATACACTCTTGGCCAAAATAAACGCATCACCTTTTTCATTACTGTTTTATTACAAACAGCTAATAATTTATGTCGAATTTGCTTGTATAAAATTTAATTGTAAGTAAATGAGACGGAAAGTAGTAGTGAAACGCAACTTATTTGAAAGTAAGGTTATAATGCTAAATTTAAAAAAAGGAAATTTTAAATGTATTATTACAAAATAAATCGACTTTTTTAAGATATAATAGTTAATTACAATTAAGGTTAAGTCTACAGCTAGTACCTTGCGTTCCCTCCCTTGGCTCAGATAAAAGATTCTAGTCTTCTTTGCATCCCATTAAAGAAGTGTTAGATATCTTCTTGGGGTATATTCTTCCACTCCTGTCTTACAGCAATTTCAATATCGGCAAGATTTTCTGGGGGATGGTCTCGTGCTCTAACCTGCCTCTTGAGATTGTCACACACATGGGACTTGAGGTCAGGGGACTTGAGGGACTATCACATATGGGGTTGAGGTCAGGGCTCCTTGCTGGCCAGTCAATTGCAGTCACTCTGTGATCTCGAAGATATGCTGTAACCAGTGCAGCGGAGAGTCCGTGCATTGTAATGCATCAAGATAAAGTTCTCTCCAATATCAACAGCAAATGGAACCACATGACCTTCAAGAATGTCGTCCACATATATGCTGCCCTCCCAGCTGGCCTACCAACTGTCACTATCTCTGTAAGACCGATAGAACTTATGCCAGCCCAAAACATAAGTGAGCCACCTACAAAAGGTTCTCTTGGGGAAATGCAGGCCTCCTCAAACCCCTCTCTGCTTGCCTTCTCCAAACTTGCTTACGTCCATCTGGAGGACTCAAGTTGACGCGTGTCTCATTGGTAAATAACACGGATCTCCAATCTGCCTCAGTCCAAGTCGCGTGTTCACGAGCAAACCTTAGCCTAGCTGTTCGATGCCGTGCGGTGAGTTGGGGGCCAGTAGCCGGTCGCCAACTACATAGCTGGAGGTGTCTACGAATAGTTCGAGCAGATATCCGGACATTTCTAGCTTGCCTGATCATATTCTGAAACTGATTACTAGTAGTATTCCTTCTTCTAAGCACATTGACTCTTAAAAAACGGTCATCTCTCTCATTTGTAATTCTTCCTCGACCTCCTCCTCGTGTTCTTCTGTCTTCACCAGTTTCTAAAAATCGCCTTATGACTCATCCAATAGTTGTATGGTTAACACCTAATAATCTGGCTATCTCTCTCTAAGAAAACCCTCACACGAACACACTGTAGTTCAGTTAAATTGCGGGGCATAGTGAGAATTAATCAAAAACACAGTGATTATCACCTTTTACAACCCTTAAAACTGCACAAACCACTATATCCAACAAGACAACTTCAGAAAATGAATAATACTAGGCAATCAATATTGTGTTCATTCTTGTCAAGACAAATTAATAGATAAGGATAGGCAGGAATATAAGGCAGGGACAAGATTGATGCGACACAGATTTAGATATTGATCAGACAAGACATGACTGAAAATAATATTTACTTTAAATAGTTTTATTTTGGTAGTATCGAGAAATATTGAGATGGTGCGTTTATTTTGGCCAGGAGTGTATTTACAAGTATTTTATCACTACCAACCTGCATTTTCAAATAATAAATATAATTTAGATGAGTTATGACGAGATGTTATTTGATTATCAATGGTAGTGCTGGTTCCAGTTTTCCTAATTAGTAAGTCAGAGAGCTTGGCCTAACGGTCCGTCGTCAAGGTGAAAGTAAACTATTAGTGGACTACAGAAGTTCGCACCTCCTCTGGCAGCCAGTCTGTGGGCCGTATATAAACTTACCGATGGTTTACGGTTCTTTCAATTATTAAAAGTGACCAACCTAGGGTAAGGCCACAGGGCGTGCTCGAGTATGACCTAGAAGGTGCGTAAAGTAGATATGCTTCAGTGCCAAACTGCTGTTTGAAAGAAGCAGCTTATCTGAAAGCAGTTAACATCACTAAGCTGTTCATTAAAATCAGTTTAGCTCAGCTACATATTGGCACGTTGTTTCTGTATACCGCTGTTGACTAAAAATTGCTTAGCCAACTTTAAACTTGCTTTTAATTAAATTATAAGATCAAATAGAATAGTTGCACATATCAAACAGTTACAGTAAACCTACAAAGACAAGGCTATACAATTTCTTGGATATGGTTTAATACAATTTGTGTATAACTTTCCATTAATAGAACATTTAATTCAAAGTATATATCGAACATAATGACAATGCATCGTAACAGTACAAGAGAGCTGCAAACAGCAACTTATATAGAAAAGCGCTTATTGTTCACTGCTCTTAAAAGCAAGGTTTTATCAGCTGGTGTTGATCGTGGAATTACTGGTAGTGTACTGAATGAGCTGTTCCCGACCGCATCCCAATAATGTAGCTGCAATACCTGGTGAGGCAAGTACAGTTTCAGTTTGAGTCATTCCAGTTCCATCTGGAGCATCTAAGAAATTAATACCGCCAGTTCCTTCGTTCACTCCTTTTACAATTGTCTTGTAAGCATATTTAAATTTACAACAATTTGTATTCACTGTCTGGTACTCGTAATAAGGAACCTGTTCTGTGATATATTTGACCCTGAATCTTAAGAGTAGGCATAAACTTGTCTTCGATAATTTTTGTTGCACCAAACGATGTAATTTGAAAGGAATTATAGAATTGTTGAATATGAGTAAAAAATGTCTAGAATCTGGCCCATTTCCGGAAACCAATGACTGTAGCGGCTCTGGTGGTGGTAGTAATGGTGTTAACTTAACTTTTCCACTCGCGCAACACAAGCCAGGGGCTTCATTTTAAAACTGTAATGCCTTGCAATGTGGACACACAATGTTCATTGCCCCAATAGCAACGATGGGATGTAAACAGTAATCGGTTGCCACGCTGCAACTGAACGCAGCTCGATTGGGATTAAACGCAACATTTCTCTGTTGTTGGCTTCGCGTTGCTCATCAGTTTGACTTGCTCGTATATATCTTTGGTTTGTAGCATTGCGAATTCCGCGACCTAAGTATACGTCTACTGGTGTCATTTGAATTACTAAAATTCAACAAAACATTATAAACTTTAAATAGACTCTTTAAGACCGTGAGCATCTTTTAATAACAATAACTAAACACACAGAAAATAATACAAAACACTGGTCAAAACAAAAACACTATTTACCTGAACATATTGTGTTTTCTTCCACTCATGGAATTTGCAAAGTTAAATGAGGCACAATGTAAACAAATTCCCTTATTTAAACTGAACATACTGTAACCCATATGATGACCGGAATTACGTATAATATAAAAAGCACTGAAATTACATTGCATTCAGTCCTTTCAAATTACAACATTAATATATTGTATGACATTTTGGTAAATATCTGAATATAAAATTAGTTTATTTATCAACATTTCATTCAGTATATTACCAAGGAATAACATACAACAGAGGTTTGTATAAACAAATACACATAAGTTGCAGAAACGTTTACATTATCTGTTTAAAAATTTCCTTTCATTTCTTTTGTTGTAAACAAATCAAGCTATAAAACTCTTCAGTTAATTTAAAAAAAATCAAATTTCCTTCTGATTTTGTTCATTTTTCTTTCTTCAGGAACATTATACGATAAATTAAGTAACTTAAAAAAAGATGAAGGAAATCTGTTAAGGCGTTGTCAAGTGAAGAAATGACAACGATTTTCAGATACTCATTTTTATATATTAAAATTTGGATTCAGATCCAAATCAAATAATCTAACAATCATTAGTGCTCAAGTTACTTACTAATATTTGAGACATTTATTTGACGACTAATTCTAATGATTAGGGTTATAATTTTCACCTATTTATTACGTCTACTTGTTTTGTACGTATTCATATGGTGATGTATCCTTGATGATATAGGCAATGATTTTATACACACATACATTCCCATCAAATGTTAAATTTTGATTCTCAAAATATCAGCTGTTTTTGTGGTCCATTTCCGTTGTGGAGCGCTAGTGTAGTCCCATGTAAATGTAATGAAGTTTGAACCAGCTGTGTGTGGTTGCGGGCCTCACTAATTAATTACCAAAGTACAGGCACTAATACTTTTATTATATGGAATATCTATTGTAGATGTATATAATTAAGAATATAAGGTTACTAACGATGGACTTATTTTTCGTAAACAACGAAAATGACACTTAAATTGTACTTTTAAAAGAAATACATTTACCAAGTGATTTTTAATTGCCTTAAATAAATCTAATTTATTGAAATATACATAATTTATGTTACTGGACAGTGACCAGCTGGAAATGAAAGTGGCTTAAAAGAATAATTTATTTACAAATATTATAGTAGTCAAGTGTAGCTTTAGGTCCGGAATTACAAACAGTGTAATTACGTTGCAATACTATATCAAGTTTTAGAAAACTCCTCCCAGAAGCTAAAATATGTTAGAAGACAATATACACAGATACTGTAATGTAAACGATCTCATGAAATAACAATAAACAGTTTAAAGTTTTGAATCTAAGAGATCACACGAAGGATTTTACTTCAGCTTCGTAGTTTTAAGCAACAATAATAGTTCTCCAGCAGCTCACTCTTTTGTTGTTCCCAATGTTTAATTGGTTTCTATCACTGTTACGGAAGAATTAGTGGTGGTGCAGGGCAATAAGGTTCCTTGAATCAATCATCGTTTTACTCCAGTCTCTCTGACATGCACTCACTGTCTCCTAACATTTTTACGGAAGGTGTAGGCCAAGAAGGTTTCGTGAATCACTCATCGATTTACTGCAGTCTCTCTGTCATGTACTCACTGTCAGATACCTTACATTGTTACGGAAGGTGCAAGGCAATAAGGTTCCTTGAATTACTCATAGCAGTCTCTCTTTCAAGTACTCACTGTCAGGTGCCTAACATTGTTACAGAAGGTGCAGGGCAAGAAAGTTTCGTGAGTCACTCATCGATATACTGCAGCCTCTATGTCATTTACTCACTGCAAGGTGCCTAACATTGTTACAGAAGGTGCGGGGCAACAAGGTTTCGTGAATCACTCATCGATATACTGCAGCCTCCCTGCCGTGCACTCACTGTCCGATGCCCAAAATTGTTACGAAAGGTGCGGGGCAAGAAGGTTTCGTGAATCACTCATCGATATACTGCAGCCTCCCTGCCATGCAATCGCTGTATGGTGTTTTTGACCTGGTCCTTTGTCTGCCGCCCGAACAATTTCACGGGAGTCCGATAGGGTTTGGTCCATTCAGTCGTCTAGCCGTTGGTAAATAGGAAATGGCTTTCGAGTGTCCTGTTACTTTCTTTGTTCGTGTAGCCGTACTGGCTGATGGTACTATCACATAGGGTACTAGAGCTTTTGTTCTTGTTTGATTTAGCTTAAACAATGCTTTAGCAGTGTCATTTCTTAAATTCCAACTGTCACACGTGATTTCAGACAGGCCTATATCCAACATGTTTTCATGCGTTGGAAATCTAAGGAGAGGTCACAAAAATCATATATTTAATGAAATGAATAACGTCTTTATTCATATTACAAGAGGCGAAGTTAGGGCTGCAAAACCCTCTCTACCACTTAACCTCAAAAATGTACTAAATCCTTTATGCACAAATCTCCTTACATGATAAGTGTATTTGTCCTTACATGATAAGTGTATTTGTCCTTACATGATAAGTGTATTTGTCCTTACATGATGAGTGTATTTGTCCTTACATGATAAGTGTATTTGTCCTTACACGATAAGTGTATTTGTCCTTACATGATTTTCTGTTCAGTTTAAAATAATTAAGCCTCAATATAACAATGCTGTTGTTACAAAAATACAATTTATACTTTAATAAATTAGTACGTATCTTCATTTCTAAAAAATTCTCTTTATTTCTTTTTTTTGGGAGAAATCAACTCTTTTAAATATTTTTGACTAAAATATGTTTAAATAATATCTTTGAATACTTATGAAATAAGTGATCACTAGAGTGTGTTATTGAAATGACAAGACAATGTGCCTGCTTCATTCATAACGAATGTATAACTCGTTTTTCTTCACAACCGTTGAAGAAATAGGAAGTGATTAATTGCCTGTCCTTGAGTCAGGAGGGGAGGAGAGAAGACTATGGGAAGAACAGGGGAGCAGGTGAGCCGTCGCACGGCACGATGCAAGTTCAAAAGGGTTGATAGAAAACTCATTTCCGACCGTGAAGCGACGTGGATGGATCTGACGTCATCTCTCTTTCGTTATCCGGTACTGTCGTAAGGCGGCGGCAGTTCAGGAATGCTGTATCAATTGAGTTATACACAGGCTATGTTAAGTCTGCAGAGGCTGTCGGCCATGTTGATTTTAATCCCATAAGAACGATGTTATTAGCGAATCCATATTTTCCCGTTATTTATTGACCAAAAGCTGTATATGAGATGTCATTTTAAACGGTATCATATTGCGCACTGGGTTTGCTTTTGATATTTTGAATACATACGCCTAGTTTTGAAAAATAGGTGGAAATAAAAACTTCAAAATAAATATTTGTTATATATATTTTTTATAAAACTAATTAGGAATTCACAAAGCAATTCAAACGCGTAATTTCATTCTTGCGTTTAATAAATTGGAAGAAATCTATTTAAAAATAACAGTTTCATTTGGAATCGTATGTCTGATTCGAAAATAGCATTGTTCTTGTTGGACTAAACCCAACATGACGAATGGCTCCGACAACCTCTGCAGCTCTTAAGTACTCGAGTAAACCGCAGGAGACAGATTAAATTTACTTTAAATCACGGAGATATGTCGATTCATTGTTTATCTAATTCTGAGAAATAAAAAACAGTAAATAATAGCTAGGTTCCTCCAAGCCTCATTTATACCTATCAAATCGAAACAAGACATGTCTTTAAAACCATAACAAATACATTACTTCTTTATTGTTTCTAATAAAACATAGTCAAGAAAGAGTTTATATTGCCAAGAAATGTACTACTAACAAGAAAGCTAATGTATGTTAACCTATTTATTTTTACGAAATGTAAAATTTGAATCTAATAACTACTGCCATGTTGAATCAGAAATAACCTAATTGAAAATAAAGTTATTTATGGATTTTAACGTGCCAAATCACCATGCAACACTTCAATGGCGTATGCATATACGACAGATAGTCGAGTATATATATTGGAAAATACTTTATCAAATATATAATAAAATTTAAATGATATTAAAAATATAATAAATATTTAAAAATTGAGACACAATTTTAAAAAACAATAAAAATTAGATAATTTTATAGGTAAATAACGTCTCTTAAAGGAATAATGTAATAACTAATTAATTGTTTGTACAAGTCTTAATCACGTTGTGACAGATACGATGGATCTTGAAAATACAGACTGAATTGAAAATATATACGATGGATCTAGAAAATAAATTAAAACTGTATTGCAAATGTGTATGATGCTACACATATATTAATATGATATACATAAAAAGAAACTCTACATAGGCTTACATAGATATGTTTGATAGCTTAAATGTTTAACATGGTTTAAAATAAAAATTTAAACATTTTTTGAAACATCATACAACTTGGAACTTCACAGATTAAATCTGTTACATATTTGTAAAATTGTTTTATAAAATTTTACAGTAATTTTATTTGCAACTAAAATTAATTGTAAAACTATTCTAAACATATTAACTATTTCTTGATTTCATAACATTTGCTTACACAAGAAATCTGACCTCCCATATCATCGACAATTTCACGATTAATTATATAATCGAATGAACAATAACAACAGTTACAAGTTAAACACGAGGAAACTCGTATGGCGGTGGTTACGAATACAACACTTAATCAATCGTGAAATTGTCTGGCTCTCCACTCCTCCGGAAACGGAAGCTGTGGAAGTCAGTAGACGCGTAATCAGACCAGAAGAGTGTACAACATTTGTTTAAGAGAACGTTTCTAAAAGAAAGACCTTTGATTTAATTATTAAGATAGAAACAACTCCCAACTTGTGTGAGAAAGTATTGTTCGATTTGGATTGTTACATTTATACACGTGCCCAATCATTCAGCTGCTTATACCGTATATTTGGATTGTTACATTTATACACGTGCCCAATCATTCAGCTGCTTATACCGTATATTTGGATTGTTACATTTATACACGTGCCCAATCATTCAGCTGCTTATACCGTATATTTGGATTGTTACATTTATACACGTGCCCAATCATTCAGCTGCTTATACCGTATATTTGGATTGTTACATTTATACACGTGCCCAATCATTCAGCTGCTTATACCGTATATTTGGATTGTTACATTTATACACGTGCCCAATCATTCAGCTGCTTATACCGTATATTTCTTTACTATGTGCTTTCATATTATTATTTTTAACACAAACAACAACAATAATAATGTTTAATATACAATACATTGTAAAATTCACCTGAAATATAAAATGTATTTACCTTGCTATCACACTATTGGATTATTGAATGGTCCCCACTAGTTACATTGTTTCCAAAAAAACATCCTATCTTGAACACAAAACAGTGGCGTTTACCTAATAGAAAAACTAAAGTATAATGCCACTTAATGATCCAAAATTAGGTTTGTCCACTTAAACTATAAAGTAATTATTGTAGACAGTTAGTTGTAATATACATTAATTGTGTAATTGATTAGTTTAGATACATAATCATGGGCATGGACATATTGTATTGACCACGCTGCAGAGAGCTTTACCTGTTATTGAAGTGCTGACTGCGAATAATGTTTGTTTAAAGTTATGTTTTTTGTGTTAGCCATCATTTACTATAAGATAATCAGTATTCCGTTTTGTAATTAATGTACATCTATTATTTTATGGAATAAAATATTATTCTATTATATTCATTAATGAAGGGCGCCGTTATTCAATAAAATCAACTGTCTTATTTTTGAGAAAACTAGTTAAGGGACTACAATTGTAATAAATATTTATCTTGATCTCACATTTGAGGAGGAGATGGACACATTTTTAGAGAAATGTTGAACAAGAACTGAAAAAAATTTTCTCACAAGAGTCCAATTAAAAAAAAAACAAGATAAAAAATATTTATAACAGCATCTATTACTTTTTCATCTCAATACGAAGACTTCGTATTTAGACCAAAAACATATTCTTGATGTCCAATTTCTCAATCAAATATTCTTACTTTCCCTTTCAATAATTAATATTTTTAATTGTATTATTTATCTAAATAAAAATATATCTTTACTTAGCAACAGCTTAAAACAGCATCAATATAACTTCAGGAAAAGAAATAAATCGGCAAAGCACAAAACAACGTTTTATGCAAGACGTTACTTTCAATGCTAACAAACTCAACAATGCACTGCGAGAAGACATAGAGAATGTGCGTGACGTGAGTTGTTTTATCTAAGAAAGTTGAGTTATTATTAGCTCACTCGTTTTGGCCAAGACTATAAAACTGATTTTGTTTTAAACACTTTGATTGATTATTTATTATAAAATATTACTAATTATGATTTACTACAACATTACGCTATCGGCAACAGTTGTGTAACTTATATTGATAAGAGAGAAGCATGTCAAGTGAAGATTGAATTGACTTTGACATTATTGACCAAGTTTTTTTATAGCCTAAATATATTTCTCAACAAATATTTTGAAAATTCAAAACATACAGTTCATTTGAATTTGACAAAACTGTATTGATGGATTTAACGCAAAAAAGCCTATGTAAAACTTATTTTTCCGCTGTATTAAATTGTTAATTTGAACCTATGTAAACTTAAAAGAGAAATGAATTGATTTTCTTTCATTCTTTATCTAACGATTCAGTTGGTTCTGTTGTTGCACTTTAAAAGAAAATTGCATTCTAATGGCACACCCAACTATATACAATAATGTACGGCTACAAGGTACAAATGAAATCAACAAGAAATGCAAAGAATCCTGAGAATATTATACCTATTGATATTAAATGGATGAGGCTTAATAGAAAGAAATAAAGAAATGAAATGAAGAAAAGATTTTGTTTTCTCTGTGGCTTGAAAGATTTAATATTTAAAAAATTGTCAAAGTTGATAGATTTCGGGCATTTTCTTTCAAAATCAGAATGACGAAATTAAATCTATTGAGAACGAAAAGTCCTCCTTTCAAATGTTTGGTCATTATGAATCCCAAACCTACAGTGTTAATTCTTATAATTATTTTTTATATAGCAAGATTATTAATAATATTATTTTAAACCTTTTGAAAGTCAGCTCTTCAACGACAGTTTCATGTAAACACTACTGCATATTTATTGATTAGTAATCCTCTTGGTCATTATTTCTGCAATGAAGAAGAAATATATGTTTTCCAGTTATCCTCATTCAATGTCAGTCTATCTAGGTTATAGACAGTTTAATTTGTAGTCAAGGCCAAATGACAATGGCCTGCCATATGATACCTCTTGGAAGATGCATTGTTAAACATTACAAAAGAAGCCGTGCCTGAGGTAAACTGAACTCGGTCTTGTGCATCACTCTGGACAACAGGGAAGTCAGTCAAACACTAATTCGCCGATATTGAAGTTCGCGAATTGTAGATGGTGCGTCAGCATTCGGCATTCGTTCTCCTTTTCTTAAAATACATTTACTTAATTCGGAAATCTCAACACACGTGTTAAAGTACACCAAAATTCTTTTGATAAAGCCACTAGTACAACAAAATGAAGGAGCGGGTTTGTTATTTGTTTCCAATTGAATCTTTCCAATATGTTAACTGTACCTTTTCCTTGATTTTTAGACCACATGGTAAAATTACATTCAAAATCATTGTTTCCAATTCCGATGGATTTTTATTGAAAATTTAAGTTTAACTTCCATTAACTGTAACAGTCGTATTAATTAATTACGAATGCTGTAATTTTTTTAAAAATAAATGGCATTACCCAGTACATTAATTATTCGCTTCAATCCTAATGACATTATTGCTGTAAGCCTAAGCTTATGAAGTTTCCAACTAAAATTAACAGACTGGTCGTATCCTGAATCTACATATAAATTCGGGAAATCGCTAATATAATATACTTTCCAACATCCAAACCCGTTTGCACCATACATAAACGATAAGTAAAGAATATCGGCATTGACTAAAACAAGCTTATTACAATTCAGGACAGATAATTATACCTTTTTATAGACGATCCCAATATGTAATCACAATACACACTGTACTAAATAACACAAAACTGTAAAAAACTAAAACAGAAAAGTGAACCGGTAGTCCTTGAAAATACGTCCACACTCGCACTTGCTCCGATCTACAACTGTTGAGTTGATGGTGACGCGGGCCCGACTGGCAGTGGCAGCGCTCCGTGTGGAAAGGTTCCGAACTAATTTAGAAGCTTATTTACATTCTTTCCGTGTCCTGCCTGCCTTTCAACTCCGTCAACTATCCCATTACAGGGGAATTTACCATGTCGCACATATCCAGGGACGGTTTAAGGGGTAAGTAAAGTACGCGGCCGCGAAGGGCGCCAGGAAAAAGGGGTTCCTAAAAGCTCAGTATTAAACTAATAGTACGAGACTAACAAAATATCGTCATCCGAAGTAGGAGAAAGTGATTAAAAATATCATATGGTGAAAATATACCGAAAGTTAGTGGTTCTGATCGGAGCTGATCTAAAGTTTGAGTGTTGACTCACTCTGCCAAATTCATATTGTAGGATTGTTGTAACCCCGTAGACATACGTAGCCTATACCACACTACTGTTGACTGTTACTGTTATACTCAAATTGACGTGAAACCTTACAGAAAGATTTGCTCCCCCACTACTGGCTAAAAAGGCAGCCGTTTTTTTTTTTTTTTTTTTTTTTTACAAGAGTCCATAGAAAAGCATTTCACATGGTCATACATATATACACTTAACAATAAATCTTATAATGAGTTTAAATTTAAGTATTCACCATAGAATAAAAAACTCCTTTAATAAGGAATTGTTTTAACAAAGTCTTAAACTTTTTAAAATTAATTTCTAGCCTGATATGCTGTAGCAATTTATTAAAAAGTTTGGGGCCAAGATTTTGTGGAAGTGCGGCGGCAAGCTCCAGTCTGTGGGGAGTCTGTCTGTGATGATAGCTACTTCTTTAGTGTTGTACGAGTGTATGTGAGTGCCAGAATTGTTTTACAGTTAAATCTATAGAACGTTAAAGTCTCGTAAATGTGAAGTGAAGTTAGGGTTAAAATTTGAAATTTACTAAATAGAGTTCGACATGATGTACGCCTATTCACTCCAGCGATTATTCGAATTGCCCCTTTCTGTAAGCGGAAAATACGAAGTACGGGGCGCAGACCCCAGAGTACTGTGCCGGATCTCAACCTCGGCTCTATGGGTGAGACCCCAGAGTACTGTGCCGGATCTCAACCTCGGCTCTATGGGTGAGACCCCAGAGTACTGTGCCGGATCTCAACCTCGCCTCTATGGGTGAGACCCCAGAGTACTGTGCCGGATCTCAACCTCGGCTCTATGGGTGAGACCCCAGAGTACTGTACCGGATCTCAACCTCGGCTCTATGGGTGAGACCCCAGAGTACTGTGCCGGATCTCAACCTCGGCTCTATGGGTGAGACCCCAGAGTACTGTGCCGGATCTCAACCTCGGCTCTATGGGTGAGAACCCAGAGTACTGTGCCGGATCTCCACATCCACTCTATGGGTGAGACCCCAGAGTACTGTGCCGGATTTCAACCTCGCTCTATGGGTGAGACCCCAGAGTACTGTACCGGATCTCAACCTCGGCTCTATGGGTGAGACCCCAGAGTACTGTGCCGGATAACCTCGGCTCTATGGGTGAGACTCCAGAGTACTGTGCCGGATCTCAATCTCGGCTTTATAGGTGTAACACCTATAGAAAAGGCACTCTAATCTAAACATCCACTCTATGGGTGAAGTGTAGATCAACTTTAAAAGAATATAATTTTCGTACCTCGCAATTATGCTCAACAAAAACAGTTGCGAGCAGGGCCGCCGAGAGGGGGCCACTGGGGCAAAATACTCAGGCCCCTGATTTCCTGGAGCCCCGCAGGGCCCCCAAAAACCTAAGAAATTATTTGAGGCCCATGAATTTTATATTCAACATAAAAATTATTAATGCGTTCTTTAAATCTGAGAATTTGTATTTATTTGATTAATTATTGCTTCAATGATTTAAAAAATCTGTTTAAACAGACATTAAAAAAGTCGGATATGAATTAAAAAATAAAACTCCCGTAACGTTCTCTTTTACAGTAGGCCTAGACGCTAATCCTATGTACGGCAAGAGGGTGGTGGTATAACTGTAGTGCACCACATGGTTACAAATGTGTATTAATTAAAATACACATAATTTTTAACTAATCTATAAAACGTTTATGATTATGAAGCGTTAAACTTGCACCAGGACTTCTATAAGTCATAACACATTACCAGATGATCGACTAAACTCCTGGAAGGCATTACTATTACTAATATAGATACACCTAACCTACATACAATATTTATCGGCGTTTTAAATTTACCACCAATTTCCGCTAAAAGACAAATTATGCACCATGTAGGAAGTAGCATTATACATAACATCCCATACATACACTAGAAGACTTTCCTTTTCCACTGACCTAATCATGCAAAAAATAGTTCCCACACTCTCGTGGATTTGATGATTATTAGATGTCTACGGGATGGTCCCGGTGAAAGTACGTGGGAAATTATGACGCGGCTTACCACTACGAGGAGAGCGGGGGTAATTAAATCTCACTAGTCCATGCAACTTTGACAACCGATCATGTAACGATCATTCTTCGTAACACAGGATTGTTGATATACTTGACTGATTATCTATATAAAATTGTTAAAAATCTATTGAAAACAGTATTTTTATTTTGTTTAAAATTAACCAGATGAAAGGTCTTTGATGTATAAGGGGATTTCATAAAAAACGTTTCGCGATGAGGCAAGGGTTTGGGAAAATTATTTTTCATGAAGTATTCATAGATGTGAGATCCTCCAGGCACTTAGACACACTAGCTTTGCAGAAGGGCAACACTTACACTTGCTTGTAAATCTGTATTGAGGATGCATGTTTACGAATAAACATAAAAATACATTTCCATTAACCCATGTTCAATTTTATCCACACGCTTTGCACAGTTATAGAGTTAAAATACAATACATACATAAAGTTGAGTTTTGATTCACATAAAAAATTGAAAAAGTAATAGCGCATGATGTTATTGTGTCCTCAACCATATTCGAAAAATCACTCTTATTACTTACATTTGTAATCTTGTACTTCTTCAGGAAATCTGTTGCCGAAGAAATACAGCAAACTTACTTTCCTAATACACTTAATAGAATATAAGTTCAGTAACTAGTATAGTAGAGAGTAAGTTATAACTATGAAGAAAATTGAACTTTACTTATCAGAACTGATAGGGCCGACTAAGATATCTGAACTTCCATAAACGAACCTGCAACAAAAAGACCTTATTGGTTACCATCAACAATTACGTAAGCGAAAACACTATTACAAGAATAAATACTTTCTGAATAAATAATTCATTGTTGTATAAGAACAGACACAAGTCATAAAACTTTATGCTGCAGTTACAACAAACCTTTTACGCTTGTCAACTGTTAGTGCTTTCAAAGAAGCATCCAACCAGGCTCGGTATTTTCTGCTGCTAGATTGTATAAAGCAAAGCTTGGTTTTATTTCAATGTAATTAGAGATTCATTTACATCTAGATAAAGAAATCGTTGATAGCATGTATATTTTAAGAATCTACTGAGGCTGGTTGTTGGTTTTAATCCCATAAGAACAATGTTATTTTCGAACCGGACATACGATCACGCGTATCCAAATTAAGCAGTTATTTTAAAACGGATTTTCCCCCAAAAAATTGCATTTCATCAAGAATGAAATTGCGCGTTGGAATTGCTTTGCGAATAACCTCTCATGCTCGGACCCCAGGACAATTCTTCATAATGGAGACCTTGACATAGGATTTGGAGTGGAATGAGAACGGCTATACTACGAAGAGTTGTTACAACTATACTTCCAGACTATATGGAGTCTTGACTGGGGCTTGGGAGTGGATAAGTAACGTCTATACTACGAGAGGGATGGTACAAACTGTTCTTCCGCCCACTGTACGCCCACCCATACTCATACAGTGATATTGACTCACCCGGCCACCCATACACATTCAGTGGTATTGGCCCGCCCACCCACCCACCCATATACGTACAGTTGTACTGACCCACCCGCCCACCCATATACGTACAGTGTTATTGACCCACCCGCCATTCATACACGTACAGTGATATTGACCCACCCGCCCACCCATACACGTAAAGTGGTATTGATTCAACATGACAAACATGTTTAGTTTCAAGTTTTTATTTTTACCTATTTTTCAAAACTACAAGTTAGTATTCAAAATATCAACAGTAAACCCAATGCGCTTTTTGATAATATTTAAAATGACACCTCATACACAACGTTTGGTCAATAAATAACGAACAAATATGGATTCGCAAATAACATTTAAACACATGGATTTAAACCAACATGGCCGACATCCTCTGCATTCTTAACATAAAAACACTCTGTCCTATTCTAACACATCAATGGGATGGATAAAAACAAAAAAGTTTCCCGCACACGGCCCCATTACCCTAAGGGCTGAGGGAGAAGCGAAAGCCTGGTGAGGTGAAAGACCTCTGATGCGTCAACCAATCAGTCCCTCGTCATAACGTAATCAGTGATTGCTATTTGCTAATGGCCGATACTGAACCTGGGTTAACAAGGAGCCTATTCACAAGCTTACTGTGAACACGAAACCAAAATGACAATTCGTTAGTTTTTTATTTTTACACATTCTAGAGGACAATGCAATATTTGAGGAATGTATACTATTCATATTTTTACACGTTCTAGAGGAAAATACAGTATTTGAGGGGTGTATATGTAAGAATGTGAGAATGTAAGAATGTATATTTTACACATTGTTACAATGCCTAGAGGAAAATACAGTATTTAAAGGGTGTATATTTTACACATTTTTACACGTTCTAGAAGAAAATAAAGTATTTGAGGGGTGTATATTTTACAAATATTTACACGTTCAAGAGGACAATACAGTATATGAGGGGTATATCATTTACACATTTTTACACGTTCTAGAGAACAATACAGTATTTGTGGGGTGTATATTTTAGACATTTTTACACGTTCTAGAGGACACATTCAATAGGATATTACACTATATTTAACGGGTACTCATAAACACATTTTTACATACAATAGTGAAAAATACAATATTTGATCAGAGTACATTATTTATTTATTTTGTTATACTTTATAAAACATTATAACTTAACACTTAAAACAAATTTAATACAAGCAAATGATGATTGCACTATTAAAGAAAAATATATTATTAGAATTATATCAATCATAACACATTTACAAACAATGTTATTAACGCAAAAAATGTGGACGCAACCACAATACACATTTATTGTAACACGTTATTACATACGTAGCTGACTATCTGACATTTGTCACGACCGGGTAACTAGGCTCTCCACAAATGTGGACGCTGGACGCCACCACAATACACATTTATTGTAACACGTTATTACATACGTAGCTGACTATCTGACATTTGTCACGACCGGGTAACTAGGCTCTCCACAAATGTGGACGCCACCACAATACACATTTATTGTAACACGTTATTACATACGTAGCTGACTATCTGACATTTGTCACGACCGGGTAACTAGGCTCTCCACAAATGTGGACGCCACCACAATACACATTTATTGTAACACGTTATTACATACGTAGCTGACTATCTGACACTTGTCACAACCGGGTAACTAGGCTCTCCCAAAAATGTGGACGCCACCACAATACACATTTATTGTAACACGTTATTACATACGTAGCTGACTATCTGACACTTGTCACGACCGGGTAACTAGGCTCTCCACAAATGTGGACGCAATCACAATACACATTTATTGTAACGTACGTTATTACATACGTAGCTGACTGTCTACCTGACACTTGTCACGAACGGGTAACTAGGCTCTCCCACAAATGTAGACGCCACCACAATACACATTTATTGTAACACGTTATTACATACGCAGCTGACTATCTGACACTTGTCACGACCGGGTAACTAGGCTCTCCCACAAATGTAGACTCCACCACAATACACATTTATTGTAACGTACGTAATTACATACGAGCTGACTATCTGACACTTGTCACAACCGGGTAACTAGGCTCTCCACAAATGTGGACGCCACCACAATACACATTTATTGTAAAGTACGTTATTACATACGTAGCTGACTGTCTGACACTTGTCACGACCGGGTAACTAGGCTCTCCACAAATGTGGACGCCACCACAATACACATTTATTGTAACGTACGTTATTACATACGTAGCTGACTATCTGACACTTGTCACGACCGGGTAACTAGGCTCTCCCACAAATGTGGACGCCACCACAATACACATTTATTGTAACACGTTATTACATACGCAGCTGACTGTCTGACACTTGTCACGACCGGGTAACTAGGCTCTCCCACAAATGTTTACGCCACCACAATACACATTTATTGTAACGTACGTTATTACATACGTAGCTGACTGTCTACCTGACACTTGTCACGACCGGGTAACTAGGCTCTCCCACAAATGTGAACTCCACCACAATACACATTTATTGTAACGTACGTTATTACATACGTAGCTGACTATCTGACACTTGTCACGACCGGGTAACTAGGCTCTCCACAAATGTGGACGCCACCACAATACACATTTATTGTAACACGTTATTACATACGTAGCTGACTATCTGACACTTGTCACAACCGGGTAATTAGGCTCTCCACAAATGTGGACGCCACCACAATACACATTTATTGTAACACGTTATTACATACGTAGCTGACTATCTGACACTTGTCATGACCGGGTAACTAGGCTCTCCACAAATGTGGACGCCACCACAATACACATTTATTGTAATACGTTATTACATACGTAGCTGACTATCTGACACTTGTCACAACCGGGTAACTAGGCTCTCCCACAAATGTGGACGCCACCACAATACACATTTATTGTAACACGTTATTACATACGTAGCTGACTATCTGACACTTGTCATGACCGGGTAACTAGGCTCTCCCACAAATGTGGACGCCACCACAATACACATTTATTGTAACACGTTATTACATACGTAGCTGACTATCTGACACTTGTCACAACCGGGTAACTAGGCTCTCCCACAAATGTGGACGCCACCACAATACACATTTATTGTGACACGTTATTACATACGTAGCTGACTATCTGACACTTGTCACGACCGGGTAATTAGGCTCTCCCACAAATGTGGACGCCACCACAATACAAATGTATCGTAACGTACGTTATTACATACGTAACTGACTATCTGACACTTGTCACGACCGGGTAACTAGGCTCTCCCACAAATGTGGACGCCACCACAATACACATTTATTGTAACGTACGTTATTACATACGTAGCTGACTGTCTGACACTTGTCACGACCGGGTAACTAGGCTCTCCCACAAATGTGGACGCCACCACAATACACATTTATTGTAACACGTTATTACATACGCAGCTGACTATCTGACACTTGTCACGACCGGGTAACTAGGCTCTCCCACAAATGTAGACTCCACCACAATACACGTTTATTGTAACGTACGTTATTACATACGTAGCTGACTGTCTACCTGACACTTGTCACGACCGGGTAACTAGGCTCTCCCACAAATGTGGACGCCACCACAATACACATTTATTGTAACGTACGTTATTACATACGTAGCTGACTGTCTGACACTTGTCACGACCGGGTAACTAGGCTCTCCCACAAATGTGGACGCCACCACAATACACATTTATTGTAACGTACGTTATTACATACGTAGCTGACTGTCTACCTGACACTTGTCACGACCGGGTAACTAGGCTCTCCTACAAATGTGGACGCCACCACAATACACGTTTATTGTGACGTACGTTATTACATACGTAGCTGACTATCTGACACTTGTCACGACCGGGTAACTAGGCTCTCCCACAAATATGTACGTCAAATTTTTAATGGTGTAGAATTGTTTAAGAGTCCGTAGAGGCTGTCGGCCATGTTGGTTTTAATCCTATAAAAATAACTTTTTTTTCGAATCGGACATAAGTTCACACGTATCCAAATTAAACAGTTATTTATAAACGAATTTTTCCAGACAATTAAACTGCATCTGATCAAAAATAAAATTGCGCGCTGGAATTGCTTAGCGAATTCCTAATTAGTTTTATAGAATAAATATATAAAATTTCGTCCTTTTCTATTCCATCTAGTGTCGTGTGCACAAGTTCTTTTTCACCGCGGGTGGTCGACTGACCTCGAACCCGAATAAGCGGTGAAAATGTTTAGAGTAAATCAATTTTTAATTGATATTTGACCGCAATTGTCTAAATAGTTATACGATGTCTAAGTCGGAACCGTCATTACATCTGAAATTCATGTGAAATTCAAGACCACGAGGAGCTTCAGCATCAGATGAAGAAAAAACTAAGATAAGTTTTAGTTAAAAACTTAGTTTAATAATCTTTTATAGAAATCAGTATCAATTAAATAAATTCATTTTTTGTACTATTAAAATTCCTATATAAATTAAAAATGTAATAAATTAGCTTTTTCAATCTAGAGTTTTATTCATTGTAATTTACAGCCTCACCAATTTACCCATAAATAAATAAATATATATATATTCTATATATAAATAAATAAATATATATATATATAAACGACCCTGAGATTCTAATTTTTTTTTTTAATTTGAGTAATAATATACCAAATTAACAAAACATTTACTCTAATGTTACTCATCAAGTAAAAGGAGAGGTTACAATATAAAATCACAGTACCACATTTCACTCAGTAAGAATTATCTGTTGACCCATGACAAAATGTCATCACATTTAAATAAACTATACACAACAATAATTTTAAAAGACTAATTTAAATATTTATCTATTAATCTCAATGTACTTTATTATTATATCTAAGAGTATGCAGACTGATATTTGTTCTGTTTACAACAGAAAGTATTGTGCGAGCTCATACTTATTATTGTAGTGTACGCAGAGAGGGGTGAAAATGCATACGGCCAAAAGCCAAGTCATCCCGCAACAAGCCAAGGAAGAGTTTAAAGTTGGGGTAAGACGTTAATGTTCTAAAATTAAACCTGTGTGGATCGTACGAAAGGTTCAATAAGTGACAAATTCCAGAGCTATTACGGTGGACGCTGAGGACTTATGTACCTGATTGGGTCAAGTGCGCAATAGCCCTACCAATGTAATATCACAACGGCAACTATCATACTGAATTTTTGTTAAGTGCACTGCATATTTTGTAGGAGTAAGTGTAACGTTGATTCTGTAGTTGATATGTCCTAGTAAGAAGTTAGCCTAAAATACCAATCATAACTATTAATATACTGTGATTAACAGTTAACTATTAATAGTTATAGAATTAAACAATAGATAACTATTAATTAAACAATAGATAACTATTAATGTATTCTTAATCATGTTTCATTTTATTTGAATTAATAAGTGTTTAAGCTATTGCAGACTTGTTTTAAAACAAGTCTGTAAACGTACAGATAAAAGACATCCACGCTTGTTTATGCACACTAACTATCTTGGTTTTCGGATGTGGACGGCATGAACTCCCGAAGACTAAGATAATGATGTATTTATAGTCATATTTTTCGAAAAATTATAAACTTGACACTATTTAGTTTTATGTAAAAGGAACACGCAGACACTCTTCTTTTGCCCATGACTTGTCCATGAGTATTAATTATGAAATATTAACTATAAATTATGCAAATACGTAAAAGCCAAGCACTGATTTTTTCAAAAAAGTTGTTTCAAAGAAAAGGAAGAGTTACAGAAAGGTCAATAACTCCAAATAAGCTTGTAAATAACGAATCTGTATTTCTAAGTTTTAACACTTATAGTAATATATAATAACAATAATATATTATATATATCATTCTAAAATAATAAATTTACATTACAATTCAAACTAAATAATTTGTGTTACAGTTACTAATATTAAACTAAAATATAAAAAAAAAATATACTTATACTCAAACAAAAAATACTATTTACACTCAATCTGTAGGCTACAATAATCTAAAACAAACAAAATACGGAAATTCAAACGAAACATGCTATTTTACTTACTTAATATTTAACTTTTTTTCTCTTACAAAATTAGCCTGACCGAATAATAGGAATTTTCCTCAATATGTAAATATACATACAAAGGTTGTTTAATTTCCCTGACGATATCAGTACATTAACCGGGTGATGTTTTATATATATATATATATATATATATATATATATATATATATATATATATATATATATATATATATGTGTTTACTTTTTAAAGAAGATAAATAACTAATTTATCAGTTTTATCTAATTAAATCAAGCTTTTATTGTTCATGTGTAAAAATGTTCTGAGACTGGAGGACAATATAAGATATTTTATAATTTAATTTGATTTTGAAGTTTATTGTCGTGCATATTGAATTATCACTTCCTAATAAACGCCTTTAGATAATTTACGCTGTCCAAAGACTTCAGATTTGAAATATTTGGTTGTCATATACTTGTTGGTTGATATGAAAATAACGTATTGGATGTGCTTCAATAATGGCTGAATATTGAATAAATTAATTTTATAACTACTGTGTATGTTAAAGGTATTTTGTTCTATTACAAAACTGAAAATATATACCGCAAACAGATGTTCTATCAACTTATAAGTAAGTTTAAATGCAGCTTTTATACATTATTGACGGTTCAACCTGTTTAGCCTTGAATTAATAGAAAGGACTAACCGAAAATTACAAAATCAATAAACAAAACAAATCCTTCTTATACTGCCAATGTTTTATACCTGAATTTACCCAACCATATCAGAGCTCCAGCTCCATGCTCAATAGGTACATTCAAAAAATGTGTGAACAAATGGCTTGTTGAGGTAGAAAGAGAAAATATATACAACCCATTAATATCTATGTACACTGAATAACACTAAATATCTAGTTGTGTCGTCATATATAGGTTTTTCTGGGTTTATAAATGTCAGACTTTAACTTATGTTAGTGCTTGAAAGGTGGGGGGGGGGGGGGTGAATGGATGTGTCATGTTGTCTGTTGTGTGTTTATGTAGGTGCGCATGCGCGTGCGTTTATTTACTTATTTATTTAATTTTTCTTGTTTTTATTTATTTCCTTGAGTGTGGGTTGAGGTATGTGTGAGGTGTGAGTGTATGCGTGTGAGGTTTGAATGTGCGTGTGTGGGTTTGAATGTGCGTGTGTGGTTTGATTGTGCGTGAGATTGTATGTGTGTGTGCATGTGTTGTGTGTTTTGGTTGGTGTGTGTGATATACAGTCACTGTGCTTGCGCCCATTATTTATGCTGGGTGTGTGCGTATATGAAGGTTTATGTCAGATAGTGTATTTAATTTGTGTATTCTAAACGAGCATGTGTGCGAGGAGGGGTCGGGTGCGTCTTTCTTTGGCATGTGTGATCTTACATGTAGGTGTGTATGCGTTAGTGTATGAATGTGTAATGCTTTGTATATCATATTGTGTAATTATGGGAGTGGGCAAGTGTCTGTAAATGTGAAATGTGTCCAGGTTTTTATGATAGTTTTTTAGCGTATTACAGTACCCTTTATTATTATTAGTTTTTATTTATTTTATTTTATTTGCTGTGGCTTCTAATGTTACGAAATTTAGTTTATAAAAGTGTCTCTTTGTAATTTTGTAATTTAAGTAATAATTGTTATGAAACATAGTTTATTTATATAGGTATTTATTTTTTATTTGTTTACATAATAGTAACATTTTCATTTTATTTTACGTCTGGCTGGTAGTGGCCCGTTCCCCTCCCACAGGATGTGCCCATGAGGGGAACTATTTCCACCGTTTATATGATCTTTACATTGTAATTATTGTTTTTTTGTGAATAAAAATGCTTATCTAACTATCTATCTACTATGAAAAGTAGTTACTTAGGAATACGTCAAAACACCAATTAATCCACGATTTTAAGTCTTATACAATACACCTTTTCTATGACTTAGAAGCGTGTCAATAAATCGGACTATAACAGCTTATTTTAATATAGCTTATATTTACAATTTCAATGCCAGAAGGCTTTTGTATTTCTAAAGAAATTTGAAGTGTAAAATTTGTGAACTACTGTAACATGTATGGTTATTGTCATAAACATATGTCTCACCTATAATAAGTTTGCTCTAAAGTTAAACGTATTCTCAACGTAGATATCAAACCCATTAGTTTTTTAACCCTTGTCAAACCCGTGTCACACTGAACCCGCGAGGGTAAGTGCTTGTCGCTCGCCCATTACTGACATCTCATTGGTAAAACGAATGAAATAGGAAAATGGAATGACCGTCGGATTGCACCAGTTGCTAATCTAACTTCAGGATTTTATTTTTGCGTTGGTATTGATGTTATGTTTTCTGATACAACAGCCCTTCTTGAGTATACTGTACATAGGCATGGGCATTATTCATTCCAGTATTAAATGTAATATGTTCATGAGTTTCGTTATTTTTTACACTAACCTTCACGCGGACGAAACAAAAAAGTAAGTGGTTGTTACTTTTTCACCAATAGGGTATTTTTTATGAAACATCACCAAAGGCGATGTGACACGATGCTGAGGTTTTCGTTCAGCACATGCCTTGTTCTGTGTGTGCCGGGCCCACCCAGTATTGTCTGCTAATATCCTTAGGTGACGTCATGGCACTCAAACACCAACGCAAGCCTACACTTTGTCATGATTCACAACGGGATCTACAGTGGTAAGTCAATTATCGATTATAGTGTATAGGTTGTTTAAGAGTCATCAAAGTGTACACAGTTAATTGCAGACACAGCAATCAAAGAGCTCTTTATAAACTATAGTGTATGAGATGTTTAGACAAACATCAAAACGCACACAGTTAATTGCAGACACAGCAATCAAAGAGCTCTTTATAAACTATAGTGTATGAGATGTTTAGACAAACATCAAAACGCACACAGTTAATTGCAGACACAGCAATCAAAGAGCTCTTTATAAACTATAGTGTATGAGATGTTTAGACAATCGTCAAAACGCACACAGTTAGTTGTAGTTAGAGCAATCAAAGGGCTCTTTATAAACCGTAGTCTATGAGATGTTTAGACAAACATCAAAACGCACACGGTTAGTTGTAGACAGAGCAATCAAAGGACTCTTATAAACCGTAGTCTGAGATGTTTAGACAAACATCAAAACGCACACAGTTAGTTGTGGACAGAGCAATAAAGGGCTCTTTATAAACCGTAGTGTGAAATGTTTAGACAAACATCAAAACGCACACAGTTAATTGTAGACAGAGCAATCAAAGAGCTCTTTATAAACTATAGTCTATGAGATGTTTAGACAAACATCAAAACGCACACGGTTAGTTGTAGACAGAGCAATCAAAGGACTCTTATAAACCGTAGTCTGAGATGTTTAGACAAACATCAAAACGCACACAGTTAGTTGTGGACAGAGCAATAAAGGGCTCTTTATAAACCGTAGTGTGAAATGTTTAGACAAACATCAAAACGCACACAGTTAATTGTAGACAGAGCAATCAAAGAGCTCTTTATAAACCGTAGTCTATGAGATGTTTAGACAAACATCAAAACACACACGGTTAGTTGTAGACAGAGCAATCAAAGAGCTTTTTATAAACTATAGTGTATGAGATGTTTAGACAATCGTCAAAACGCACACAGTTAGTTGTAGTTAGAGCAATCAAAGGGCTCTTTATAAACCGTAGTCTGAGATGTTTAGACAAACATCAAAACGCACACGGTTAATTGTAGACAGAGCAATCAAAGAGCTCTTTATAAACTATAGTCTATGAGATGTTTAGGCAAACATCAAAACGCACACGGTTAGTTGTAGACAGAGCAATCAAAGGACTCTTTATAAACCGTAGTCTGAGAAGTTTAGACAAACATCAAAACGCACACATTTAGTTGTGGACAGAGCAATAAAGGGCTCTTTATAAACCGTAGTCTGAGATGTTTAGACAAACATCAAAACGCACACAGTTAATTGTAGACAGAGCAATCAAAGAGCTCTTTATAAACCGTAGTCTATGAGATGTTTAGACAATCATCAAAATGCACACAGTTAGTTGCGGACAGAGCAATAAAGGGCTCTTTATAAACCGTAGTCTGAGATGTTTAGACAAACATCAAAACGCACACGGTTAGTTGTAGACAGAGCAATCAAAGGACTCTTTATAAACCGTAGTCTGAGATGTTTAGACAAACATCAAAACGCACACGGTTAGTTGTAGACAGAGCAATCAAAGGACTCTTTATAAACCGTAGTCTATGAGATGTTTAGAGAATCATCAAAACGCACACAGTTAATTGTAGACAGAGCAATCAAAGAGCTCTTTATAAACTTTAGTCTATGAGATGTTTCGACAATCATCAAAACGCACACAGTTAGTTGTAGACAGAGCAATCAAAGGGCTCCTTATAAACCGTAGTCTATGAGATGTTTGAATACACTTCGTTACACGGACACTTCGTTTTTTATAATCGAAATATGCGGACACTTCATTACGCTTTTGAGGCCGGCCACCTGAATTGGGTTTTGACCGTCCGGTCACTGGGTGGATTGGATCACCCTTGAGCCGTCCATAATTTTACTAACAAAAATTGTACCAATATACACTGCCCATATAATTTTGTAAGATTCCGTTTTTGTAAAGACATTTTTTCTTACTAAAGAAATTTTCTCCTTCAGTTAGTTTCATATTTTAGACGGAATACACAATGACATTCCTCGCGGTAAGGCAGAGGAAGCTCGCAGAGGTTCGCAGTGGGGAACTTCACCAACTTTTTCCTCGATAATAAATATGCATTTGGTGGTTTTTAATAAAAGCCACCATTTTCCAAAATGGCGGACAACTTAATTTTTCCTGTGGAACAATGTATTTAATGATTGTTTATGATAGAAAATGTAATTTTAAAACTTTTTTATTCTTAGCATTTTTCCGTAATATTTGCCGTACATAATCTATGGACACTCAAATAGAAAATGGCAACTTTTGACATTGCAAAATTGAAATAACAGCCATGCTTTATTCTATAATATTAGATGGAGACTTAAATTCATACATTGTAGCTATCATAAAAGTTGAATATCTAAGAGAAAATTAATATTGGTAATCCAAAACTATATTTAATAACCCAGTTTCTACTGCTAATTTTAAAACCATTTGTTATTTCTTTTTTCAACGTAATTCCACAACTAAATATATTTTATTCAGGGCCGGTATTTATTCAGGGCGCCAGGAAAAAGGGGCGCCTAAAAGCTCAGTATTAAACTAGGAGACTAACAAAATTTCGTAATTTAAAAGTGATTAAAAATATCATATGGTGAAAATATACCGAAAGTTAGTGGTTCTGATCGTAGCTGATCTAAAGTCTGAGTGTTGACTCACTCCGCCAAATTCACATTGCAGGGTTAAGGTTAAATCGCAGAGTGGAACCCCGTAGACATACGTAGCCTACACCACACTACTGTTGACTGTTACTGTTATATCAAATTGACGTGAAACAGAAAGATTTGCTCCCCCCACTACTCTGGCTGAAAAGGCGGCTGACGTTAGTTCCCTTATGCATCGTAGAGTAACGCAGCGATATTCTTTTTTAAATAATGCTCGACAATATGTCGTCTGCTACCGTTTATTAATTTCCAATTGCATACGCCAATTTGGAGCAAGTGCAATTCAATCACAACTTCAAGACGTCTATTGAAATCTATAAAACCCCACACAAGAAGATACTCTCAGTCAATCATCTCACCTTGCATTAATTAATGAGATACGGTAATTTAACAACAGAAATTATTGTCAACTCAACATCCACAACCATGTTTGATGCTCACAAAGTAACACATTTGGCTTTTATGTTACGCATATTTTATATCAGATTAGTCAGTTTTAAACCATTTCTTGTAATCACCTTCTGAAGTGTTATAAATGGTGGATTGATTAAAGAAAACATTTTTACTGCATGAATTAATAGGCCTGATAGTTAAACTAAATTAATAGGCCTGATAGTTAAACAAAATTAATAGGCCTGATAGTTAAACTAAATTAATAGGCCTGATAGTTAAACTAAATTAATAGGCCTGATAGTTAAACAAAATTAATAGGCCTGATAGTTAAACTAAATTAATAGGCCTGATAGTTAAACAAAATTAATAGGCCTGATAGTTAAACTAAATTAATAGGCCTGATAATTAAACTAAATTAATAGGCCTGATAGCTAAACAAAATTAATAGGCCTGATAGTTAAACTAAATTAATAGGCCTGATAGTTAAACAAAATTAATAGGCCTGATAGTTAAACAAAATTAATAGGCCTGATAATTAAACTAAATTAATAGGCCTGATAGTTAAACTAAATTAATAGGCCTGATAGTTAAACTAAATTAATAGGCCTGATAGTTAAACTAAATTAATAGGCCTGATAGTTAAACAAAATTTTCCATTTTTACTAAACTTGATTTGTAAAATAATCGAGCTGAGAAAGTGACACGATCACGATATTTTAGTATGTAATGAGAAACAGCCAGGTACATTATATTTGCAGTGAGCTGCATAGCTTGTTTCAACTTAAACCCCAAATTTGACCCCAAAGAATTAAGTAAATATATTTGTATCCAGGAAATCTCGAAAGGGCATTGGGGCAGAAGGGTAATTTTTGGAAAATTATCAAACTGGAACATTGGTTGGAGTTATAGCTAATTTTTAAGGTCTTTGAAGCCGTATTGAACAAATGGGTCATGAGGCTGCTGAGATGCTCGTTCCATTACCAAATGCAGACGTCCACATGTCCTCCATCATGTCCTTTCACTATTCGTTACACTATTTCCCCCTAAATTCATGTCTATTAATAATTTGATGTTTTTGTAATTGTAAAGTTGTATTACATTTGTTATTATGTTAATATTGTTCATATAGTTAGTTTATATTGCATCCATAGTTAATTTTAAAATATACAGAAAATTGTTATTTCATGTTGTTTATAATATGTTTGTTAATAAGCTTACTGTTGACGACTCCTCCCCACACACAGATAAATAGTCTAAGTGGGAAGAAAATATTAACATTCTTGTATCCTTTGTAACATGTATTCTTTTTTGTGAATAAACTATTTTTAAATTTGAATTTATTATTTTAATATAAAATGTTTTAAATTATTCCAATCCCTAGGGATAGGATGGCCCAAAATACAAAAAATGTTGTTTTTTAAAGTTGATGTTACTGCAACTTTTCTATAAATCAGAAGGATGTAGATTTTCATCCAATACTACCAATGAAATGTCTTTTCAACTAACAACAAAATTGGACATCTATCTGCTCGTCTTCAAAATTGCAAAAATCGTTAATACTTTTAAACAGAAAAAAGTCTCAGTTATTTTTTTTAATAAGACCCTATGCCATATAGCACATCAAATATGAGAATTAAAACATATATCATTTAAAGTTTTATCACACCTTTGGTGGTTTTTAAATTGTGGATGAAAATCCATTTTTTTACTATGAAAATAGAGTTAAATAATAGAGATAAACATTTTTAACGTCAAACTATGTCATGCTACATAACAAATTAAAAGTCTCTAAAATATAAAATTATTTTGTATTTAAAGTTTTGCAATTAATTATTTATTACTGTTTAAAATGGCAAATGGAAAGCTAATATTTTACTTTTCCTTAGTTTTATTTATATTTTAGTTGTTGCTTGTTTTCAGTTTTTCTTAACTGTTGCCTTTAATTTACGAGTAAATAAATGGTTGAATGTTTTGTACGTTGACTTGTATTGTATTTATTGATTTGTTACACCTTTTTCTCCTTTGATTTATTAAACATAATTTGCCTTCAAGGTATAACAATATTTAATTTAATTTATAAAGTTATTATATGCCTACTTGGTGATCAACTCAAGGTGGCCACGATTGGGATCTCAAAAAGTATTGATTTTACAGCAAACTTTAGGGGACTTACCCTCATTTTTTATGCTTATTAAAATTACGTGGGTAACATTTTAAAATTCGGTCGCAATTTTCCAATATGACAGTCAACTTTAAAATTTCTTTTGGGAACCCCTACTTTTTATGGTGGATTTAGGTTTTATTAGTAATTCTAAGAAATTGTTATTCTTGGTATTATTTTGATTTACTTAACCCTTTCACCGCTAGGAGCGCTGAAAGTTTCAGGAATCCTATTTCAACAATTTATTAGAGGCGTATTCTGCCATTTACAAAAATAAAGCTTAACTTATAATGCATTATTTTTATTCAATAGATTGAAAAGCTCATTAAATTCACAGATACATGTTTTATACAAAAATATTACATCACGTAATTTAAAGACGCCATTTTCCAATTGGCGAGCAACTTTGAAATAACTTAAGGTAACCCCTATTTATTATGATTGATTTAGGTTTAACTAGTGATTCTAAGACTTTTTTATTCTTTATATTGTTTCAGTATACTTAACCATTTCGCCGCTAGGAGCGCTGTGTAAGAGTTTCTAAAACTTTCAGCGCTCCTAGCGGAAAAACAATTAAGCATATAATAATAATAAGTATATAATAATACCAAGAATAAAAGTCTTAGAATCAACCAAAATCCATCCTAAAAAGTAGGGGTTTGTATAAGTCATTGCAAAGTTGCCCGCTAATTGGAAAAATGGCAAACGAATTTTAAAATTTGAACTACGTGATTGTAATATTTTTTTATAAAATATATATTGAAGAGATTTTCAACATTCGATTGAATAAAAATAATGCATTATAAGTTAAGATTTAATTTGTAAATGGAAGAACACGCCTCATAATAAATTGTTGAAATAAGGATTTTTTAAACTTTCAGCGCTTCTAGCGGCGAAACGGTTAAGTATATAAAAAAATACCAATATAAAAACCTCTTAAAATCACTATTAAAACCTAAAACATCATAAAAATGGGGGTTCCCATAAGAGATTGCAAAGTTGACCACCATATGGAGGATGGCGACCGAATATAAATGTTACCTACGTAATTTTAATGGGCATAAAAAATGAGGGTAAGTCCCCTATTTAAAGTTTGCTGTAAAATAAATACTTTTTGAGATCCCATTTGTGGCCACCTTTGAGTTGATCACCCTGTATACAGTAAAGTCACGTTAACCCTGATGTTTGAGTCACAATACTTATTCCATAATCCAAAAGTATTTGTATTTATTTAACTTGTATTTAGAAAAATTTACTTCTTAAGAGAATGCCTCCACATCTCAGTCCGGTCCTGCGAAACCGGTAAAATCATGTTTGACAGTTTTAACTTTGACTTGGGTAGATTGTGTCCGTTTACCGAGATGATTAGCAGAACGCACACAGTTAGTTGTAGCCAAAGCAATCATCATCACATTGTACCAGATTAGCAGAACGCACACAGTTAGTTGTAGCCAATGCAATCATCATCACATTGTACCAGATTAGCAAAACGCACACAGTTAGTTGTAGCCAGAGCAATCGTCATCACATTGTACTAGATTAGTAGAACGCACACAGTTAGTTGTAGCCAGAGTAATCATCATCACATTGTACCAGATTAGCAGAACGCACACAGTTAGTTGTAGCCAGAGCAATCGTCATCACATTGTACCAGATCAGCAGAACGCACACAGTTAGTTGTAGCCAAAGTAATCATCATCACATTGTACCAGATTAGCAGAACGCACACAGTTAGTTGTAGCCAGAGCAATCGTCATCACATTGTACCAGATTAGCAGAACGCACACAGTTAGTTGTAGCCAGAGTAATCATCATAGAACCATCCGGAACAATTCTAAAATGTTCAGTTAATCCTTAATAAGATAGGGCAAATGGCTACTCAGAGCCAAGAATTTGCAGCAGTTTCAGTAGGCAAGACCAACTTATCTTTTCTCCTGCGAAATCCGGTCCTAAAGTGCGGTTTTCATTTGTTTACGCCTACTTTGCTTCTGTCTTGCATCAAGTGGATTTGTGGTCTGCGTCTGACACAGAGGTGCGGCTGAACTGACCCCTGCAGTCAAGACCTTGCTACACTTGATTCCAGGTTAATGAAGGTTAATGGATATTCACAGTTCTTGAGAAGTAGGGCACACTTTCTTTGAACTCTTGAGTTAAAATGAGTTTTTATTTTAGAACAAAAATGCACATGTGCTGCTACTTACAGGCTTATTGCTGGAAATTTCCAATAGCAGAAATACGGGACCCCTCTCTAATCCATTACTTGAAAGGGTTAGGCGAGGCATTTTCCAGACTGTCTCTGGGGTAGGAATTCCCGGTCCAGGTTAGAATAGGAAGGAAGTAATGGTCAGCTGGACTATATTGTACTGTTGCTGACAGGGGGTGGTAAATTGATAGCATACGTGCTGGGTTTCCACAGCGAAGAGTAAGAAGGAGGAAAGTTGCCACGGCACGCGTCCAGCCCTTCCGTGAACTGTCCTGCTCGAGTCGAAACAAAGGAAACAAAACAATTGAATATCTCGTATTCTGTATTCATCAATATCAAAAGTAGTTTACTGAAGGATCAAGTAGGTCTACACAAAAACGTTGTTGCTGAAGAACATATTTTTGCGACATTGATGTTAACCAAATATTATGCACAGATGTTACAGGTCTACCATAAGTTAGACTACTAATTTGTCATTTGTATATTAATTAGTGACACATTCTAAGGAATAGTTGGCCTTAGTTTGTATTCCCAAACATACAAAAAAGTTATATGATCTGTTGTAAAATATATTGCATTTTAATAGGTATTTATTTGCTATAAATTGTGTTAAATTATATTTATATATTATGTTAATTTACCTGTTCTACTGCGTGAAATTTTAAAACTTGTTATCTTCGATGTGAGGTTAAGAGCCACGTTACGACCGAGATTACAGTTACTGGTATGCATAGGCATAAACTTCTTTGAAGACAATCTCGCAGATGATGAAGGATGCCAGGATATTATTACTAAAGATTTTGAAAAGTGTCATCCCTTTTCTTTTGCCCTATCTGTGGCGCCAAGTCTCTTAGATTTAGCAATTTTAACTGAGTAAGACTACTTCTGCATATAATAGTTTCACAGACTTTTTTAAATAGGTGACACTGCGTGGCCACCCCTAGACGCCAACTAGTAGTCTCGACGGCCCGTTCCACCACGCCCAATACAATCACTCCCAGTCGCCGGAAGTGACCCCTTATGTCGCCATTGTCTTAGTACAATCTGGAGACAGATCAGAATGCAGCCACGATACCAGCGATTCGCTACGGCCATTACGCTCTGCAAGGGGTATAGGGCTCGGCTCGCATGCCTTAAGAGGGCTCCGGAGTCAGATTGAAAATCGCATTTTAGTTTGGCGAACGGCCACAGGGAGCGGTGTTTAGTGCAGTACGTTGTCTGTGTTGGTAGTTGGCGTTTAAGGCACTAGGGGCGCTTTTTGGCACGGCCGCCAAGGCATTTATTTATTGCTCGGCCGTTCGCCCCTTGCACCATCACTTCACTTTCTTTCTAATCTTTTATAGAACAACAAAAGGGAAGGGACGAGTGACTGACACCGCCAGCCGACAGGGTTGTCTGAGGCCTTCCGCAGTCCGCTTGTCCTCATTCCTTCGGTAGTACAAATAAATTAGGTAGAGTTGCATCTGGTTTCTTGTTATTGAAACTAACAAAACAGAGTTTATTCTACTTATCTAATACAAATACTACTGTTATGTTGAATAAACACAGCACATAATGAAACTCGTATAAAAACTTGTTATATTTAAATATCACAAAATTAGAATTTGTGATATTTAAAATATTTACAAGTAACTGACACAAACGAATGAAACTAATTTATAAAAGTGAATGACTAAATATAAAATTAACAGAAAATAAAATAAAAATTTAATGACAAATTTCAAGTAGGTACACATGTGAAATAAACGAAATTAATTAGAGTATCTGATAATTTAAATATAATAGTATGATGACAAAAATGGCGTGACAAAAATATTGATTATGTAGCTCAATATCATCAAACTATTTTTCAATTACAACTGAAAAATGATAATAGAGTCCTTATTGCTTATTGTATGAATGACATAAATTAGTGCAATTAAATCTTAACAAGCCTTACCTTTTGTACTTTTAGTGGACTCAGGTTTTAAAAATATTACACACGTTTTTAGTATTTTAATAATTTAATATTGTAACACAAATAATATTAACAATATTGTCTTCATAAAAATAGAAACATCAAACTGTAATCAATCTAACTTCTACAAAGCTTAAGTAAAAAGGATATTGTAATTATTTATTAACCCGCGTATAGCAATAGCATACATTAATTTAGTACTACCTGAAACTAAATCTTCAGACATTCAAATTCCCATAAAAAATTAAGTTAACATTTTAAAATAATAATAATAACTCTTAATGATGTACAACAGTTTATATTTCTATAATTTTAAAAATAATAGAGTAATTGTTGCATCAGCATATAATAATTTTTAATAATTTAATCAATATGCACTATAGTCGCTATTTCGTTATTAAATCTATAAAATGATATAAGTATTTTTGTAAATGACGTACATAAATTAAGTAATACTGATTTGCACCCTGACTTCGAAATGATCATTATATCCATTCCCATTCCTATGTCTATGTCTTATCAGTAAACGCTTATTTTGTTTACTTTTCACGAGAAAACAAGATTACCGTGTTTCATGAAACTTTTTATTATTTTATTTGTGCACCTGACTGTTTTCAAAAACTCATATAACGGTATTTTATTCTGTTTTTAATTTATAAGTACTTTTATCCCACATTATATTCAGCTAGTATATTTTTTTCATTTTTGAACGAGTATAAACGATAGATGCGTTACATTGCCAATTTCCAAATGAATACTCGATATAAAACAACACAGCTCTCACGTTATTTCACCGTTTCACAAGTACAGACAAGCGGCAAGTGTAGCCTACATCGCGCATGTGTTTAGGCTATACTTTGTACGCAATAATTAAAAACCCAATGTGTCATATTTCGTTTGTATCATTCTACAATACAGTAATGTGTAGTTATAATATCGTATGTACTTATTTGTAATTAATTTGTTGTCTATATCCAACGAATGAACTCCCACTACCGTTGGAATATCGAACTAACTCTGATTGGAAGATGAAAAGGTCACCGTCCTGTTGGGTTGATACGTGGTAGTTTTTTTATCTTTTGAGTCAAGGTCACTCTGTAGAGTTACAAGCCTGAGTCCTAGCTATTGAGTGGTAAACCTACGGTTAGTTGTAGTTCTGTCGGTGTTGTAGACCTTAATTATTTTCATATTGAAATAATTTGACAGCGGATAAAACCTTACAAAACTATAGGAAAATGACTCCAAATAACACCATACTTTGGTTATGAAACCTGACTGTACTACTAAACATGTACTTTATAAATTAACGGAACTAGTTTAAAATTACTTTTTTATTACATTAAACAATATCACCCATTCCTTAGCTATCATTACACTACAAATACACCAAAAGGTATAGCATTACACGATCATTCACTATTACAATACTAATGACTAAACAAATTCTTATGTATTAACAATTCTAAGAAACTTAATACAACTTATTTCATGACATATTTGACGTATTACAAAACTAAGTTTAAAATAGTAATATAAATAACCCAGTAAAATAGTTATACCGTTATAGTAGACAACAGTACAGATAAAACTGACACAACTTATTTTTCTAACTTGTACAGTTACGATTTCCTGTTTTTAGACATGGAACACCTAACTAAATACAATAAAAATAAAAGCATTATATAATCAACATACTTGGGCTCTAGAAAATGTAAACTGTACAGACAAGGAGAATCCAACTAAATATTGAACACCTAAAAACTAAGTAAATAATAATACTATACAATAAATTTAGATTATGAATTTAGAATGTGGATAAAATCTTAACCTAATACAATTTTAAAATAAATAAATGTATATACTAGCATATTATAATGTACCAAGATACAAGGAGCCTAGTAAGGCATTAATGTGTTTGCCTGGTAAGGTTTTCATGTGTTTGCCTAGTAAGGTCTTCATGGTTTTGCCTAGTTAGGTCTTCATGTGTTTGCCTAGTTAGGTCTTCATGTGTTTGCCTAGTAAGGTCTTCATGTGTTTGCCTTGTAAGGTCTTCGTGTGTTATCAAGTAATGTCTTATGGCTCATCTGCTATAATTCATCAATCTGACGATTTCCGTATTTTGTAACGCATTTTCCTGTTTTTCAAAGCACGGTGTTTGAGCACATTGTACATGGTTTGACTTTTATTTTCTGTGATCACTATATCACTCAGTAAGTCATTACATTTGATTTGTAAAAAATCAAAAATCTAGAGAGAACCATCTTCTTTGGCGATTGATATAATTAAAATTACGATATCTTGATTATAAACATGTTTTATAAGAAAAGGGTCAGTAAGAGACTCATAACAAATCTTTATTGGCTGCAGGGACAGTAACTACAAGTTTCGTAGTCTAAACTGTTTCAATACGTCATAATCCAACATCGCTCACGATCAGTTGGTCAAGGCTAGTAACACTTGTGACTGGAATCTTTGGATGCCGCCGCGCTACCCTCTTGGCTTTGTTTCGTACATCCGGCATGGGTTGTAAATCTGTGAAAGTCTGTCGCCATATTTTGCTGCGATGACAGGGTTCACACAGTTTATGTTATACAACGGTACATATACACCTCCAGATAAAAATTCTCATACTCCTTTACATGTAACATTATTATTAATTTTAACTTCTTTAGCAACACAGACATTTTGGCCTAATTATTAATTTCAAATGTTAATAATCTGAGAATAAGTTTGTCAGATACAATTGTTACATATATTAACGCAAAGAATTGTTACATAGTAGTCCGCCAGCCTCGATCATTACAGGTAGATAATTAAGTAAATAACTTCTAGCACTGTTTTATTTTTACTTTAATGTTTTTTAAATACTAATATTGTAATAATATAAAATAATAATGATTTTGCTACTTTCAACATTAAAAAACTATATGTTTCATATATATAATAATTATTAAATTTATATTACTGAATACAAAAATGCACATAAGGAAATATATTTACTATTGAGAACTAAATCTTTACTATATGTGTTATAGTGCTAAATTTAAACACAATTAATTATTATGTTCACGTAAAATGTATTCTCATAAGATAGAAATCAATCAATATGTTTTAAAATATATCAATGACAGTCTGACTCCTCGCGTGGAATAGACAGGACTGCAGAGTGCAGACTACAAACGAAGGTGCAGCGCTCTGTGAGGACATCTCTGAACTTCTACCGCCCGACGAGTAACGTCTACATGCAAGCATTTTTTAGAATTGCCAAAAATAACGACTAACAAATTATTATTTTTTAAAAATCGAAGTCTCCCCGTACTAAAAATGATAAGGATTCTAGGGATGCAAAAATTATATTTTTATCACAGTAAATAACGTTTTAACTAGTCATTTCAAATTAGTCAATTATACGTATGTTTAAATGGGAAAAACGTTCTCTTAAAAGTCATTTTGTAACAAATATAAATTATTATTGTTTAAATTATTTACCTCTAATAATAGTTAATGACGCGTAGATTCGGGCTACTTCTTTATTTTTCTCAAATAACCGTCGGTTAGGCGGTAATTAAGAAACTAAATATTTCTCCCATGTTAAACGGGCTGGAGTCAGAGCGCGGCGGCCGGCTTCTATCCGGCCCCCTCTTAAGGGAGAACGTCACCGTGGAACATTTACAAGGAAGCACACGACTTGTTTGTACTGGAGGAAACGCGGTGAAGAGAACGGCAAATACTGGGAGACTGAAAATTCTTGAAGAACAGGAGAAAAATAGATCGTTCACAACAAAGTGCGCATTCTGTGCTACCCTCCATGTAAAGAGTATTTATATTATTACTAGAATCTATGTATGAACAAAACAAGTCACTTATAACAATTGTTAGAGCTGTCACAGCTGTAAGTTTGATAGAAATACTTTAAGCCGTCAATGATGTTAAATGTAACAACAATTGTTTGAGCCTACTGACCCCTAAGCAATGAATACAAATAGAAAACTGTATTCATTTCCCTAAGTGTGACAACAATTGTTTGAGCCATTAGAGACATAGGTGTGACAACAACCGTTTGAGCCATCAGAGCCGTGTGACAACAATAGTTTGAGCCATCAGAGCCATAAGTGTGACAACAATAGTTTGAGCCATCAGAGCCGTACGTGTGACAACAATAGTTTAAGCCATTAGAGACGTGGGTGTGACAACAATTGTTTGAGCCATTACAACCGTAGGTGTGAAAACAACAGTTTGAGCCATCAGAGCCGTAAGTGTGACAACAATAGTTTGAGCCATCAGAGCCGTAAATATGACAACAATAGATTGAACCATCAGAGCCGTAAGTGTGACAACAATAGTTTGAGCCATCAGAGCCGTGGGTGTGAAAACAATAGTTTGAGCCATCAGAACCGTAAGTATGACAACAATAGTTTGAGCCATCAGAGCCGTAAGCGTGACAACATTAGTTTGAGCCATTAGAGCCGTAGGTGTGAAAACAATAGTTTGCACCATCAGAGCCGTAAGTGTGACAACAATAGTTTGAGCCATCAGAGCCGTAAGCGTGTTATAGTTTGAGCCGTAAGTGTGACAACAATAGTTTGAGCCATCAGAGCCGTATGTGTGAAAACAATAGTTTGAGCCATTAGAGCCGTAGCTGTGAAAACAATAGTTTGAGCCATCAGAGCCGTAAGTGAGGCAAATAGTTTGAGCCATCAGAGCCGTAAATGAGGCAACAATAGTTTGAACCATTAGAGCCGTAGCTGTGAAAACAATAGTTTGAGCCATCAGAGCCGTAAATGAGGCAACAATAGTTTGAGCCATTAGAGCCGTAGCTGTGAAAACAATAGTTTGAGCCATCAGAGCCGTAAGTGTGACAACAATAGTTTGAGCCATCGGAGCCGTAGGTGTGAAAACAATAGTTTGAGCCATCAGAGCCGTAAGTGAGGCAGGCAACAATAGTTAGAGCCATCAGAGCCGTTAGTGTTACAACAATTGTCTCACTGATTAAAGCTATGTGAACAACAATTATTTCACCTTATCTTAACTGTGAAGCATGACTAACTTTATAAGCGTGGCTACATTCCAGAGCTATTACGGTGGACGCTGAGGACTCAGGTACCTGCTTGGGTCAATTGCGCAATAGCGGCGAGTAGGATGGGGAACCCTTTTGGGGTTTAAGGGTTTGTGCACAATATTGGTGTACCGCACTCCTGTGTCGCACCTAAAACTACCTGTCCTCGGCACTCTACCTGCTTCCTACCTGCTATCGAGCTCAGCTCACGAGGCCTCCTAAAGGGTGTCTCAACCTAAGTTGAGGCAAACTACCTGGCCGGAGGGGTAGACCAGGATAATGGCCGGCCCGGCCCGGCGAGTAAATCCCATTAGTCACGCGTCGCCGAATGCACCACCTAAACACGGAAATGTAAGGGATAAATTTGAAAATGTAATAAATGCGTTTTCTTATAAAAAGCGTTATACTGTATTTTTAGTCATCAAAAAACAAACAATTGTGTGTTTGTCCCATGTTAATCGGCCGACTTTCAGTGTTAAAGCTAATGATATATTTTTTCAATATATCATCGTTAAAAATTACATGTTTTATTTTTAAAATGTAAATGTATCTATGTGGCTTTATATGATGGTAATAGATAGTGTATTGAATTTGCCATTTAATGTGTGACAAACTCTCTCTCTGCGTTTCGGAACTTAAGTGATTAAGATCGTTTTGCAGGCTTGAGACTGCCAGAGGCCGCATTAAAAGTTTTGGTCAATAAGAGCTTCGTCACATTTTTATTTTATTTTTAAATTTTATTTATTTTTTTGTTTGTATTTTATAGTTTTGTTTACTTTTATTTATTTTTTATTTTGTTTACTGTACACTGCTGTCTTCATTATGTTACTCTGGAGGAAGGCATTCGGCCAGGATTTCCTCTTCTTCCAGTTCGCTGTTGCTCTCTGTTTCGGAATCACTAGAGTTGCCGAGGTTCACAACAATGCGGTTTTCATCTGTAAAACTATCTACAAGGTTGTCCACTTGCCACAGTGCATCTTCCAGTTTCCTCACATGCTCCACAAACTTCTTCCATGTTTCGGGTGACAGGTTTGATATGTTATTGTTCAACATTTCTTCAACATCATGAATGTTATAAGAAACATTATGCAGTGCGACGTTGTTCTTCACTTGTGCCCATGCCAGTTCAATAGGATTCAAATCACAGTGGTAAGGAGGCAACCTTAACACTGTGTGTCCAGCTTCAGCAGCCATCTGGTCAACAACTTATCTTTTAGCTGACATTCGAAAAGGTTCCGCCAACTGTACAAGTTCAGCTTTTACAAGTGTAGTAGACCATCCTTTATTTGTCAGATATTTCTGGATATCATCTTTTCTCCAGCTTATGTTTGGAAATTTCTCTTAAATTGGAAGATTCAGACAACTTATGTAGCGTTATAAATATTTGATGCAACTGCATTCATCAATTACATATTAACTGTTATAAATTTAACCATTCTACATGTGTAAAACTATAATGGAAAACTTTAAATATTTGAGAAGAAACAATGGGATTAAAAATAAGTGACGAAGATATAATAGACCAAAAATTAAAATATAGCCTACAGTTAAATAACAGTTTAATTTCTACAGTTTATTTATATACATTATTATACATTTATTACATTATAATATATATTTGTTGTATTTATTATATTTTATTTATATACAGTACATTTATATACATTTTAAATTAGCCAAATTTAAATTTAAAAAATAAAACATGTAATTTTTAACGATGATATATTGAAAAAATATATTATTAGCTTTAACACTGAAAGTCGGCCGATTACATGGGACAAACACACAATTGTTTGTTTTTTGATGACTAAAAATACAGTATAACGCTTTTTATAAGAAAACGCATTTATTACATTTTCAAATTTATCCCTTACATTTCCGTGTTTAGGTGGTGCATTCGGCGACGCGTGACTAATGGGATTTACTCGCCGGGCCGGGCCGGCCATTATCCTGGTCTACCCCTCCGGTCAGGTAGCTTGCCTCAACTTAGGTTGAGACACCCTTTAGGAGGCCTCGTGAGCTGAGCTCGATAGCAGGTAGGAAGCAGGTAGAGTGCCGAGGACAGGTAGTTTTAGGTGCGACACAGGAGTGCGGTACACCAATATTGTGCACAAACCCTTAAACCCCAAAAGGGTTCCCCATCCTACTCGCCGCTATTGCGCACTTGACCCAAGCAGGTACCTGAGTCCTCAGCGTCCACCGTAATAGAATGCCAGAATGCGGGAAAATGGGAACTTTTTTGCCCCCGCAAATTCCCTGCTGTGGTGCTTATTGAAGTAAGCAAAGTTTAAAATTGCGCAACAAATCTGCAGCTATGGCTTCAACGCTAGCTGGATCCAAATGAACAATTAGCATTATTAAGGTGTAACCTAACCTAACCTAACCTAACCTAACCTAGTGAGGTTTAAATTTAAAAATTTGTTATATCACGGGCAAATGACTGCCACGCAGAGTTGACGGGAATAATAAAATTCCCGTTTTCCCTCGTTCGATGGCGTCTACCTGGTCGAGCGACTGTGCCAATCCTGCCTTTTCCAAGCAGGCGAGTTGACCCTACTTATTCCGCTCTAATGATTGTGCCAATACTGCCATGGGCAGAAGGTCCAAAAATGTGTGCCAGTCGTCCCGTCCCCGCATTCGGCGACTCGTGACTATAAGTCGCGCCATCCTAACTTGAGGCAGCCCCAACTGACCTGCAGGCTCATTAACCGCCCGCCGCCGCGACCCTTTTATAATCCTATTAGCGACGCTTCCATGATCGCCTTAGTTCAATATTAACGTAAATCAAATAATAATCTGATATACTAATTCAATAGTTTATATTGATAACATAGATTTATCAAACATATCTGTTTTTGTCCCATTTAAATCGGACCTTTTTTACGGTTTATAAATTGTAAAGTAAATACCAAGAGTAATAACCCTATATTATTAACTTCACGTTTTAAATATATAAAACTACACGTATTATGTTATTATAGATACTAGTAAATTTATTTTTAGAGCGGGCGAGTGAAACTGGCGGCACGTCTACCCGGCACCAAATCTGACCACCGCTCTAAGGTTAATCAGGCGTTACTAATGTCAAAACTTAACCCGGCACCGAGACAGTTTGAAGGTAGGGGAGCTGGGTTCCCCCTCCACAACACCAAACATACGCCCCTCATTCTCTTCTTTCCCTCCCTCGAACCCTAGGCATCTCATCGCCCTAACTCCTTTGGCTGTGCTTTGCGATAATAATGAGCGGTGGATCCAGGAGTTATCTTCCCGCAATAGCAGTATTGCTTTACGTTTACGAATCTCACATCTTCTCGTAGTTTAATGGAAATAACTGGCAGAAATGTATTTCCTATAATCTAGATATAATAGTTTTTTTAACGTATTAAGTGATTATCTAACCTAACCTAACCTAACCTAACCTAACCTAACTTAACCTAGGGGAAAGAGAAAGGAGGGGTTGGGAGGGGGTAGTGTAGGTGGAATGGGTAAGAGGGGTGGCTGGTGCCGGGTTGACATACTGCCATGGCGGCCAGTGAAAGGTCCAGTGCCGGGTTGACGTGTTTTTTTATAACATATAAAGCTTGGTGCCGGGTTGATGAACTCCCGTGAAACTACCCCTTGGGTAAAGCCATCGCGTCATGTCTTTACCAGGAACTGCCACCCCCACAGCGGATGCCAGGGTGAATCATAGTTCATGGCGATGGTCATTTCTGTCTCTACATCACATCAGCGATGTCGTCTTCAAAGACACCTGATAGGACTATATTGGCTGAGAAGTATATTACGATTCACACCCATGGGAAACCGTTAACAAGTGGACAACGTACTGTGATTTTAACTGTTTTTGGTAATCTGCTTATTGAAAACCCAAACAGTACTCTACGTGAATTATACGAACGTACGGCTACGTAAACGGGCACAAGCAGAGCAACGGTGGAGCGTATTAAGAAGACTGTCGACGATGGGAAAGTGCTCACCACGCCGGGGAAAAAGCGACCAAGAGGAGTAGGACTTCAAACAAGAATGAAGAAATGCGATGACTTCACAAAAATAGCAATTCGTCGGATTGTCCATAATATGTACCGGGAAAACAAACCTCCAACAGTAGCAGCAGAGACGGAGAAAATCAACGAAGACAGTAATTTGCCGACTATGTGTACCAGAACTGTACACCGATATTTGAAAGATCTAGGATTTACTTATGGACGTCGTGTGCGGAAATCTATTCTTCTTGAAAGACCTGATTTGATTGTTTGGAGAAGAAAATATTTGAGAAGTATACGGCAGTTTCGAAGAGAAAAAAGACCCATATTCTACACGGACGAAACGTTTTTAAATGCTGGTCACACGGTGAACTTTGCTTGGCAACCGTCATATGTAAAATCGGCAAGGCAAGCTTTCATAGAAGGCGAAAAGACAGGATTGAAAAATATTCCAGGGAGAGGAGGCCGCCTAATAGTTGCACATATCGGAAATGAAAATGGATTTTTGAAAAACCCAGAAAATTAAAACGAAGATGCCCGTTTGATTTTCACAGCAGATAAGAAGAAGAAAAGCAAAGTTGGGGAAACTGATTATCACACAGAAATGACTGAACCTTGTTTTGAAGAGTGGTTTAAAAAAGTATTACCAATGCTCCCACCGAACAGCGTGATTGTGATGGACAACGCTTCATACCATTCCAGATTTGTGGAGAAATTTCCAAATATGAAGTGGAAGAAAGTTGACATTCAGGAGTACCTTACATCCAAAAAATTGCAATGGACGACGTCAGACGTCAAAGCAGAATTAATAAGTAAAGCGGAGCCATTCAAAGAATCTTCAAGAAAGTACATCGTAGATCAGATGGCTGCGGAATTAGGTCACACTGTTTTGAGACTGTCTTCTTATCACTGCGACCTGAACCACATTGAACTTGCTTGGGGGTACATAAAAAATAGTGTTGCTCGGCACAATGTATCGTACAAACTTGGAGATGTCGAGAAATTATTGAACAACAATATTGGACAAACATCGGCTGAACTATGGCAAGGATTCGTCGAACACGCAAAAAAAAATTGAAGAGGATATGTGGAAAATCGATGATATTGCCGATTTCTTCTTGGAGGAACAAAACCAAGTTATTGTTACAGAAGGCAGTGAAAGCGAGTCAGACTTTTCTTTTCTCAATGACAGTGACGCAGTGTTGGCTGAAGAACTCCCCCTGACTCTTTGACTGGTTGAGTCTCTCTTAGGCTTACATTCTGTAAATATTCATGTAAATATAACTAATAGAAAAATCACAAAAAATTAAAAACACAAAAAAAATATATAAATAAAATCTACAAAAAAACTTTTAATGCGGCCTTTGGCAGTCTCAAGCCTGCAAAACGAGCTTTGCTCCGAAACGCAGAGAGGAAGTTTTTAATCTTACCTCTACACGTAGTCTCATTATCAGTCTATATCATGCATCTAAATCATAGAATACGTTTCATTCTGTTATAGTTCCAAATTTTTACAGGGGAAACTACACCATCGTACACATTGCATTTTGTACATAGGCTAGTTTATAAACCGTAAAAAAATGCCCAATTTAAATGGGACAAAAACAAAAATGTTTGTTAAATCAATGTTATTAATATAAACTGGTGAATTAGTATATTATATTATTATTTGATTTAGGTTAATATTGAACTAAGGCGTTCATGAAAGCGCCAGGAACTATGATTCACCCTGGCATCCGCTGTGGGGGTGGAAGTTCCTGGTAAAGACATGACGCGATGACTTTACCCAAGGGGTAGTTTCACTCGCCCGCTCTAAAAATAAATTTACTAGTATCTATAATAACATAATACGTGTAGTTTTATATATTTAAAACATGAAGTTAATAATGTAGGGTTATTACACTTGGTATTTACTTTACAATTTATAAACCGTAAAAAAGGTCCGATTTAAATGGGACAAAAACAGATATGTTTGATAAATCTATGTTATCAATATAAACTATTGAATTAGTATATCAGATTATTATTTGATTTACGTTAATATTGAACTAAGGCGATCATGGAAGCGTCGCTAATAGGATTATAAAAGGGTCGCGGCGGCGGGCGGTTAATGAGCCTGCAGGTCAGTTGGGGCTGCCTCAAGTTAGGATGGCGCGACTTATAATGGGATTTACTCGCCGGGCCGGGCCGGCCATTATCCTGGTCTACCCCTCCGGTCAGGTAGCTTGCCTCAACTTAGGTTGAGACACCGTTTAAATACCTAAAAATCAAATATCACAAATGCTACTATCATACTGACTTTGTTTTAAGTGCACTGCATATTTTGTAGGAATAAGTGTAACATTGATTCTGTAGTTGATATGTCCTAGTAAGGAGTTATCCTAAAAGACCAATCAAAACTATTATTCATGTTTTCTTAATCATTCTTAATCATGTTTCATTTTATTTGAATTTAATAAGTGGTTAAACTATTGCAGACTTTTTTTAAAACAAGTTTGTAATCCTTCAGATAAAAGACATCTATGCTTGTTCATGCACACATACTATCTTGGTCTTCGGAGGTGGATCACGTCACGTTTACCACATCAACTCCCGAAGACTAAGATAATGATATATTTATAGTCATCTTTTTCAAAAAATTATAAACTTGATATTATTTATTTTTATGTAAAAGGAACACGTAGATACTCTTCCTTTGTCCATGACTTGTTCCTTAACCCATGAGTATTAATTATGAAATATTAACCATAGTTTATGCAAATTCGTAAAAGCCATGCAACTAGTGATTTGATTAAATTATATTAAGTTTATTACTCGGCAAGTTGTTTTAAATAAAAGGAAGAGTTACAACAAAGGTCAATAACTACAAATTGGCTTGAAATAACGAATAAGTATTTCTTAGTTTTAACACTTAATAATATGTATAACATTCTAAAATAATAAATATACATTTAAATTTAAACTTAATAATTTGGGTTACACTTACTAATATTTAAAACAATCTAAAATATAAAAAACAATACTTAAACTAACACAAAAAATAATATTTACACTCAGTCTGTAGGCTACAATATCCTAAAACAAACAAATTTTGGAAATTCAAACAAAACATGTTATATTACTTACTTAATAATTATAACAATCTAAAATGTAAAAAAAAAAAATACTTAAACTCAAACAAAAAATACTATTTACACGCAATCTGTAGGCTAAATATTATAAAACAAACAAAATATGGAAATTCAAACGGATCATACTATTTTACTTAATATTTTCAACAATCTAAAACATAACAAACAATAATTAAACAAAAAAATACTATTTACACTCAATATTCTAAAACAAACAAAATACAGAATTTCAAACGAGACATGCTATTTCACTGAATTAATATTTTAATACTTAATACAAACGCCTTTTGATAATTTACGCTATCCAAAGACTTCAGATTAGAAATATTTGGTTGACATCTACTTGTTGGTTGGTATGAAAATAATGTATTGGATGTGTCTCAATTATGACTGAATACTATTTAAATAAATTTTATAAGAACAGTATATGTTAAAGGTACTATATCGTTTTATAACAAAACTGAAATTATATATCGCAAACAGATGTTCTATCAACTTATTACTTAGTTTAAATGCATATTTTAAACATTGTTTACGGTTCAGCCTTCTTAGCCTTGATTTAATAGAAAGGACTATGAAAAGTAGTTACTTAGGAATACGTCAAACGCCAATCAATCCACAATTTTACGTCTTATATAATACACATTTTCTATGATTTAGAAGCGTGTCAATAAATCGGACTATGACAGATTGTTTTAATATAACTTATATTTACAATTTCAATACCAGAAGGCTTTTTATTTGTAAAGAAATTTGTAATGTAAAATGTGTGAACAAAACCGGGAATCGAACCCGGATCTTTTGTAAATAATATGTATGCTTATTTTAATAAACATGTGTATCGCGTACACTTAGATTACTCTCAAGTTAAACACAATCTCATCAACCCATCAAGAAGCCCTTGTCAAACCCTTGTCACACTGGACCTGCAAGAGTACGACAGAGGAGCAGATCGCGGTCAGGCGCTCCACTGTCGCAGTTGTGCTATTTCCTGGCTGACAGTTTGATATGTTTGTAACAGGCGTTCCACTGTCGCTCGCTCCCCATCAAATATAAGGCACTTGCCTGCAATCCCATCAAATATATAGATTAACTTAGTGTCCAGAGGCTGTCGGCAATGCAATGCTGGTTTAAATCCCAAAGTACAATGTTATTTTCGACCCGGACATACGATCACGCGTATCCAAATTAAACAGTTTTTATAAACGGATTTTTTCAAACAAATTGCACTTGATCAAGAATGAAATTGCGCGTTTGAATTGCTTTGTGTATCACTAATTAGTTTTACAGAAAAAAATATAAAATATTTAGTTTTTTATTTTTTATTTTCACCTATTTGTCAAAAATAGTCGTATGTATTAAAAATATCAAAAGCAAACCCAATGTGCAATATGATAACGTTTAAAATGAGACCTCATACACACCTTTTGGTCATAGATCAGAAATTATGCCTGTAGGAAAAATGACATAGTGTAATTAAAATCGGATGTGACGTCAATGTGGGGGAACCACTATAAGGCAGCAATATTAGAGAAACCTGTTACCGGTGGTAATACGGAAGCATGCCATTAGTCACTCAATAATATGTTTCCAGAAACGACAGACTAAGCAAACTCCCTCTGACGATTGATGACACATAATACTGTATGTGGACCTATTATCCACATTCTTTCAGCCCATCTTGTTCGTTGCATATTACTTCCTAGTGCAACGAAGTACACTTTTTTTAGATATACACTTGTATATTAAAAATCCAAAAATAACCTAATGCATGTAAAAGGCTTGTTTTGAAGGTAACTTATTCTAGTTTTATTTTGACAAACAACCGTTGAGCCATAAAGCCGGCAGTATGCTTTAATAGTAGTTTGATTGTGTAACTATATGCTATGTTACTAATGCATGCTACTGGCTCTTGAAGCTACGCACTCATGTCCTCCAAGATTAATTTAAGTTTAATTAACTAAACTCTCTCACAATCTTGAATATAATTTCAGTTTAAAGGCACGTTACCACTTACTTACATATTCCTGTTTGTGGCATATTATCCACGACTTCCTCCAGTAATGTACTGCACATTCTAAATGCACTATATCATCTATTAGAACAAATGGAATGGAAATGCACTATACCATCTATTAGAACAAATGGAATGGAAATGCACTATACCATCTATTAGAACAAATGGAATGGAAATGCACTCTTTTGCTTATTTGCACCTTGTTTTTTTCTCTTTTTTAAAAAATAAATATGCGGTGATTTATTGTTTTGTAATAATAAAAGACTTAACTTGACTGCGTTTGTTTTTTCAATGAATGTTTGAAGAAACAAATTTACAAAATATTCCATGACTCAATCTCATAAAGAAAAAGGGT